>QAXK01005363.1:0-14396 GCA_004335735.1 Chlorella sp. KRBP
AAGCCACCGTCTGCGTTTGATAGCACACGCCGCCCGTCTGCGGAGGTGTGTAGCTTGCAAACGGGGCTTCACGCCGCACAAGTTGATGCGGGTGTAATGCAAGGGTGCACAGCCCTCTGCCTTATCCAACTGTGTGGACTGATAAACCAGCGCCACGCAGTCACCGAGAGTGTGGTGAGGAGGAGCAAAAAGCAAGCGCACAGTGGCGGACAGTGGTGGTGGTGGTGGTGGTAGTGGTGCGGCACAATCCTTTCATATCCCTACAAGCCCCAGGGCACCTACTACTGCAGGCAATCCTTTCACATCCCTACAAGCCCCAGGGCACCTACTACTTGAAGGAATCCTTAAATCTCAATACCACTGCTGAACCCGAACAGCCGCCCCGGCTGAAGGTATGCAACAACAACAACAACAAGAACTGCAAGCCCCAGGGCACCTACTACTGTATTACCTGTGATGCGCGTCTTGAGCGCCGACAACCGCTCGTCCAGCTTCTCGATAGATTCCCTTAGGGCTAACGACTGCATGGAGGCGGCGAGCTCCTCTGGCGTTTGCTGCCTCCTCCTGGACGACCCTCCACCACCACCACCACCACCGCGCCCACCCACACCTCCGTTAACACGAGCGTTTGCGTTTCTGGCAGTAGCAGTGCTGGTGGTGATGGAGGTGGAGGAGGGCGGGTGTGCGGCCCTAGAGGCAGGAGCAGGGCTGGCGCTGCGCTGCTTGGAAGGCGCCGTGGTAGGGTTGGGGCCGGGGCTAGGGTTGAGGCTAGGGTTAGGGTTGGGGCTAGGGTTTGCGGCGCGGGTGACGCTGGCGAGTCCACGCTGCAGGATGGCGCGGTCAATCTTCTGCAGGCTGGCGAGGAGGGCTTGCTCCTCCTGCGGGCATGGGTAAGGGCATGGGCTAGGGCTTGCGTCAGGGATCAGGAACCGGCTGCATTTGGCCGTGATGAACGCGAAACGGGAGGGTGGGGAGTTTTGAGTTTTGAACGCGTGCAGCACTAGCGGCTGCAGGCGTTGAACTTAGGGGCAGTGGTGATTGCGTGGGCAGTGGGCAGTGGGTAACTGCGGCTTCGGCTTAGGGCCTGCTCACCTGGGAAAGCCGTGTGCCTCCAGGCACCGGTGCCGCTTGTCGGTTTAGGTTTAGGGTTGGGCGTGCATGCATGCTCACCTGGGAAAGCCGTGTGGCTCCAGGCACCGGTGCCGCTTGTGACAGCGGAGCCGCTCCGGGAAGCCCCATCAGCTCTCGAATTGCCGCCGTGAACGGCGACGCCGGCTTGCTAGGGTTGCCAACCCTACCCCCAGGGTTAGACCCCGCCGTCGACGCCACACTCGCCGCCGAAACCCTAGCGCCCCCCGCCCCCGCCCTCGCATGCTGCCCTTGCCCAGCCGCCGCGCGCGCGTTAGGGTTGGCGTTAGGGTTTGCGATGGACGGCAGCAGCATGCGCGAGGGTTGAGCGGTGGCAGGGGTGGAGAGGCCCGAGGGGGGCAGCTGGAGCTCCCTAGGGCGTAGCTCATGGAGCTTGTTGCTGCCTCCAAGCCCTAATGACGTGCTGCTGCCCTCGTCCTCTTCCTGCTCCCGTTGCCTGGTGCCAGACGGGTGGGTGGGTTCGCCGTCGTATGAGGCTCGCTCCAGGAAGTCATCCAGCTCCTGCAAAGCGGCGAACAAAAGGATAACGGGATTACGGGGAATGTCACACTGTGAAACTGTGAAAGTCACACTGTGAAACTGTGAAAGGAGCCAGTCCTCCTAAAACACTTAAGTCGCCTAGGGCAACTCTCGTGCATGAATGGACTGTTGCCAACAATTGTGGCCGGAAGCCGTACATACACTGTTGCGCCGAGAGTGACGTGCATGCATGCAGCCCAAACCCTAGCCCCAAGCCCTCACCTGCAACGTGCCGTTCACCTCCTGCATCCCTGCCAGCACCGCCTCCAGCTCATCCGAGCTGCGCTCGGCCGCCAGCCTAGGGTTATCGCTAGGGTTAGGGTTAACATTAGGGTTTGACATGGCGCCGCTTGCCTTCCCCACCCCAGGCGCCACTGGGATGCGCGACCCCGCCGCCGCCTTGGCCGCAGTAGGGCTTGCCCATGCGGTGGCGGAAACCGCCGAGGGTTTGACGGCAGTTGCGGCCCCATGGTTGTAGGCCTGCCCAGGGGTGCCAGGGGCGCTGAGTGGCAGGGCTCTGGCAGGGAAGCCAGGGGTGTGCGGTACGGACACGGGTGCGGAGGCAGGCGTGCCGCCGGCGACGCTAGGGTAAGCGCTAGGGTAGGCGCTAGGGTTAGCGGCGGCGGCGGCGGCGGCGCGGGGTCCCTGGATGGCGGCGGCGGCGGTGATGGCGGCTTGCTTCGCCGCGCGGTGCGCGTTTGCGACGTGGGCGGGTGGTGGCGGGTGGGCGTAGGAGCCCAGGTTGGTAGTTGCCTTGATCGGTTGGGCGGCGGTTGGGGCGGCGGTTGTTGCGGAGGGCGAGGGCGAGGTTAGGGCTGGGTTGGGGCTTTGCCGGGGGCGGTCGTGCATGCGCTGGCGCTGCTGCTGCTCGCGCTCGGCACGGGCACGGGTCTCTGCTGCCGCCTGCATGCATGGCACAGCGCGAGCCCCACCAACCCCTAGGTGACGGTTCTGCTGGAATATCTCAGCCCTCTTCATCGTGGGCAGTGACCTGCAGGGCAATGATCACTACTAAACGTTCGAATCCCAAGGCCCTAAGCCCTAACCCCAAACCTGCTCACCTGTGCATAGCTTCCCTCCAACACAGGCTCATGCTCAGTGGCCAGCACTCCGTTGCCCGCGCCCCCTCCCACCAGCGAGCTGCCATGCTGAGCGTGCTGTGCATGCTGTGAGGCCACCTGCTGCTGCTGCCTCTGCACGTGCTTGGTTCCATACCCTCCTCCCCCTCCTGCACTGCCGTTGCTGCTGCCCAATGCTGCAGCCGTTGGCGACGGCACCGCTGGTGGTGCTGCTGTTGATGGTAGTGGTGGCTGTGAAGCGGCAGGGGATGGGAGGGAGGGAGGGCGGATGGGGCGGGTAGGAGAGGGGGAGGTGGTGCGGGTGGTGGTGCGGGAAGGTGAGGGTTGGGCTCGGGATGCAGACGGCCATGCGGACGTTGCCTGTTGAGGCAAGGGCACGGGTGCGGCTGCAGCGGCGGTTGTGGTTGTGGGGAGGGGGGCATGAGCGGGGGCAATGGCTACGGTGGTGTGCTGGTGCGGCGGCGGTTGGGCGGATGATGCCCATGCGGTTGGCTGCGGCGGTTGGTGGTTGTGGTTGGCGGGGGCATGCGCTTGCCATGCGGCGGGGGCGAGCTGCTGCACGAGGGCTTGGTCAGGGTATAGCGCATGCGGCGCTGCATGGGGGGGTGGTTGATCGTGGGTGAAGGAGGAGGTGGAGGAGGCGGTGGGGTGGTGGTCAGGGTAGGGTGCAGGATTAGGGTTAGGGCTTAGGGCATAGGCGGGCGCGGCCATGCGGGTGCGTTGCCTCCCAGGGCCGCCGCTGCCGGTGCGGCCTGCTGGGGATCCTGCGGCTTCCACCGAGGGTTGAGGCTGCAGCGCTGGCGCATGGGCGTAGGGTTGAGGGTTAGGGTTTGGAGGGGGGGAGGGGTGGCGGCGGGAGGGGGAGAGGAGGCGGGAGGGGGCCTGGGCGGAGGGGGATTGGTGGGATGGCGCGGTGGGAATGGTCCACTGCACTGGCTGTGGCGGTTGCTGGTACTGGTGTTGTTGGTGATACTGCTGTTGTTGCTGCTGTTGCTGCTGCTGCTGGTATTGTTGCTGTATGGACGCATCAGGCAGTAAGGGCAAGTGTCCTCTTGCCCCCGCATCCCCTGCCCCCACACACTGCACCGGCTGCGGTTGTGGCTGGTGCGATGGTGGCGCTGCTACGCTAGGGTTGAGGCTAGGGTTGAGGGTAGGGTTGGCGTCCGGGGAGGTGAGGAGGGCGAGCAGGTTGTCGGCGGCGGTGATGACACCCTGGCCGTGGTCGCCTGCGCCCTTGCTTGGGGCTTGCATGGCGGGAGACTGCGGCGGTTGGAGCGGTTGGAGGGGGCCGGGGGGCGGCGGTGCGTTCATGGAAGCAGCAGCAGCCTCCTGCTGCTGGTGCTGCTGTTGGTGGTTCTGCTGTTGGTGCTGGTGCTGTTGGTGCTGCTGTTGGTGCTGCTGCTGGTGCTGCTGTCGGTGGGACTGCTGAGGTGGTGGTGGTTGCTGAGGTGGCGCTTGCACCTGTGCCTGCATCATCATGTGATGCTGCTGCTGCTGCTGCTGTTGGTGGTGCTGCTGAGGCACATGCTGCTGGGAAGCCTGTTGCTGGACCACCTGTTGCTGCGTCACCCCTTGCAGCTGCTGCCGCAACGCCAGCTGCTGCTGCATCGTCAGGTGTGGAAGCCCCTGATCGCCCTCAGAAGCCGCCAACGGCGCCGCCATCGCCACCGCATGGCCCGGCGCCAGCACTGCCTGCCCACTCTGCTGCTGCTGCTGCTGCTGCTGCTGCTGCTGTGGTTGTTGTTGTGGTTGCTGTTGCATGGGCATCCCCACACCCACACTCGCCTGTTGTTGCTGCTGCTGCTGCTGTGTCCACTGCCGCTGCTGCTGCTGCTGCTGCACCTCCTGGTGCTGTGCGCTCAATGCACCACCCGCTGGGTGTGGTGGTGGTACGGACGGCTGAGCCTTCCCAACCGCACCCACAGCACCAGCACCAGCAGCAGGGGAAGGTGCAGCGGCAGCAGCAGCAGCAGAGCCAAACGGCTGCATCTTCACATGCGGCCTCGCCGCCACCAACCCTAGCCCAACCCTAGCGCTGTTGTCCAGGCTGCTGTCCGCACCAAACAACGGGTTGCTGTGCTCCTTGAGTACAGGGTCGCCCCCAGCAACCTGCAGCAAAGCCCTCGCCCCATGCGCCTCCCCAAACCCTAAACCACCGTCGGCGCATGCCGCATGCTCCGCTGCCCCTGGCCCGGCGGTTGCAGCGGCTGCTGAGTCAGCAAGAGTGTCATCGCTGGGGGCGTGGTGGTGGTTGCCATACAGGGAGGGGTGATGCCTGGCCCGCAGCACCTGCGCATCGTCATCATCAGCATCATCGCATGGCGTTCATGATGCTGCAGCCACCACAAAAGTTCGCCAGGCAGGCAGGCAGGCCAGGCGAGCAAAGTTCACACCTCGTGCGCACTTGCGCACGCTACCACACAAGCCACGATGCTCCACACACTTGGGGAGCGCCGAGCGGCATGCCAGCAAAGCCCTAGCCATGGCATTCACTCCCGTAATGCCATCATCAACACCATGCATTGCTGCGTCAGCCACCTGTCGTCACCCTACAAAGCAGGCGTGCAAAGCGCCTGGCGTGCATCGAGCAACTCTAGTAGACGTATAAAACGTCTACTAGAGTTGTCTACAGATGCGAGTGCAGATGCATCTTGCACCACGAACCTACACAATCATGCCGTCCGCCGCCACAGGCGTCAGCGTTGACGGCATCTAGAACGTCTAATACAGTTGTCTCTGTATGCGAATGCGAGTGCAAATGCACCTTGCACCACGCACCTGCACAATCATGCCGTCCGCCGCCACAGGCGTCAGCGTTGAGGGCGTGGGTGGTGAACCCTCACCCTCACCCCCCTCCGCCCCACTCCCGCACCCCCCGCCATACGCCTGGCTCACGTGCAGCGGCGTCAACCCCGGCGGCGCATGCGCCGACCCGCTAGGGTTTGCGTTAGGGCTCAGCCGGGGCGGTGCTGCCGCTGTGGCCGCGGGTGGTTGGTTGGGTTGGTTGGGTTGGTTGGGTTGGTTGGGGCGGGTGGGCAGGGTCCACTGCAGCAGCGGCGGTGCCTTGGCAGGCTCCGCATGCTGTGCGTGCTGCGAGGTAGGGTTAGGGTTGAGGCTAGGGTTACGTCCCTGGGCCGTCCATGCCTCTCCCTGCGCCTGTGCCTCCCCTGACCCTGATTGCTCCTGCGTCACCAGAGCTCCTTCCCCTTGCTGCTGCCCCACTCCCTCCCCCTGCTGCTGCTGCTGCTTCTCCTGCCGCTCCTGCTGCTGCTGCTCCCCCTGCTGCTGCTGCTGCTGCCGCTCCTGTTGCTGCTGCAGCGAAGTCTGCAGGGCAGACAGCGTGTCGGCGTGTAGAGACGAAAGCCCCACCGCCACCTCCCCTTGCCCTAGGGCTTCAAACTCGGCCTTCAGGGCTTTACGCAGCACCGACAGATGCTGTATCTCAGACAACACCCGGTTGAAGTCCTCGCCGCCTCCGGTGCTGCTGCTGCTGCCATCGTTTCCACCCTCTCCTGTGCCCTGTGCAAGCCCTAATGTGCCGTCTGCATGAGGGCTTGGCGGCTGGAGCGCAGCGCTGGTGGCGGCGGCGGTGGCGGAGGGCAACTGAGGTGTGCTGTCTTGCTGCTGCTGCTGCTGCGGCGGCGGTGGTGCGGGGTGTTGCCGCTGCTGCTGCTGCAGGCGCCGAGGTGAATCCAGCAGCACATGGTGTGCGTACGAAGGCAGCAAAGCAGGCTGCTGGCCAGGGCTCACAGGCACCTCCTGCGCCAACCCTAACCCTAACCCTAACCCTAGCCCGGGCTGGCGGGGGCTCTGTGCCGCAGCTGCAGAGGCCGCGGTGGCGGCGATGGATGCTGCATACGCCGGCCGCCAGTTGATACCTGCCGCTTCGGCGGTTGCTGGAAGGCTGAGCGCTGGCGGCGGCACTTGCTGCTGCTGCTGCTGCTGCTGGTGTGGTGGTGGTGGTTGAGAGGGAGAAGGAGAGGGCATGGGTGCGGCGTGGGAGGCGGGGGTGGTGACCACGGCGCCAGGCGTGCGGTTGTAACCGCCGGCAGGGCTGCTGGCCCCGCTGGGCAGGGCTGCTGTCGCGGCGGTTGGTGGTGCGGTTGGTGGGTTGAGGGTGGCCAGGCGCTGTGCGAAGGCTTGGTGCTGTGGGGTAAGGGAAGGTGGGGCTAGGTGGGAGGGGGTGGCGGTGGCGGTGATGGTGGCGGAGGGAGGGAGGGTGGAGGGGGTGGTTGTAGGGGCGGTGTTGGGCGCTTGCACAGTGAGAGGCGAGGAGGTGATGCTGTCATGCTGCAGCGTGCTTGGCGTGCCCTGGCTAGGGTTTGGCGACGCGCTCATGCGGACGAGGTCCTGCTGCCCCCGCTGCAACGCCGCCATGCTGGCGGTGATGGCCCGGCGCATGGCGGCGGCGTCCAAGCCCTCGTGAGGGCCTGCCCTCGGCGCTGCCATGTCCATGCCCTCGCCGCCAAGCCCTACCTGCCCATGCGGCCTCGTCGCCGCCGCCTCATCACTGTTAGGGCCTGCGCCAGGAGGGTATAGCACCATGTGCGGCGCGGGAGCACCGTCATGGCTGTCCGTACCAACGCTGATGCTGTGCTGCTGCGGTTGTGGCGGTTGTGGCGGTTGGGAGGCGGCGGTTGGCGGCGGCTCGGTGGGCCGCAGGACGAAAGGTGGCGCGTCCGCGCCCTCCTCGCCGTCTTGGTCAGGCAACCCTAAGACCGCGTCCATGTCCTCCAAACCCTGGGGGGAGGCGCGGTAGCGGGCGGCGGCGGTGGTGGCACCACGGCGGCTGCCCGCCGGCGGTTGCACCTCCACGCCGGTCGGCAGCTGCTCGGCAGCTGCGGCGGCCTGCTGTGCGTGCTGTGAGGGCGGCGTGGCATCCTGTTCAGGCCACGCCAGATTTGGCGACGCCTGAGCCGCCGCAGTGGTGGCTGAGGAAGAGGAGGAGCGCGGGTGTTGGGGAGGGGTGGAGGTGGAGGTGGGGGTAGCGTCGGTGTATTTGCTGCTAGGGCTTGCGCTAGGGTTGTGCTGCATGTGAAGGGGCGGGGCGTCGGGTTCGGAGGAGGCGGCGGGGCGCAGCTTGACTTGCATGGGCTCGGGGCCTGCATGGGCATGTGTGTGTGTCGATATTTGCATCTGTTTGGGCGCCTCTGCGGCGCCGGAGCCCACTACCGGGCGTATCAGATGTCTCGCAGCACTCAGGCACACGAGCCATAAACAGTGTGTGAATCCGCATGATAAAAATGGAGGGTTAGGAGTACGATTGGTGGCAATTGCCCCGACCCTGCCCCTTCCTGGCAGCAAACCCTGCACCGTTTCCTGGCAGCACCTCCCTGACAGCGACCTGCGCAGTTCCTCGCCGCAACCTGCACCCTGCGTCACCACAACCTGCACCCTCACTAGCACCCTCCCACCAACCTGCACCCTGTCCCTTGCATCATCCACACCAACACCCACCTTCGCCCTTTGCAGGTGCACGGTACGGTGACCTGCTGGTGCCCCTGTTGGCCCTTGTCCCGCCGATCCCACCCCCCTCCCCCGCCCCATTCCCCCCCGCGCCCCCCGCCGCCATCCACTGCTGCATCTGCTTGCGCCGCAGCAGCTCCTCAAAACCCTCGGCCGCCGCAACCCTAAGCTCCGCCCATGTGAGCGCAGGCTCAGGCTCCTGCCCTCCCGCACCCCCTGCTACAGCCCCGTCCAGCTTCCCTCCAGCCGCGCCACCACCGCCGCCGCCGCCGCCACCAGAAGGAGTGGTGGAGGTGGGCGTGGTGGCGGTGGTGCTGGCGGGTGCGGCGCGCTGCTGCTGGATGTGCGCCCGGAGCCCGTCGCGCCACTCGCGACGCTGCTTCTCAGCCTCCTGGCGGCGCTGGTCGGCGCCCGGAGAGGCGTCACGGGGGGTGGCCTGCGCGGGCGACGACGGGCGTGGCACGTGCCGCAACCATGCTTCAACCACATCCCATCGCTGCATCCGCCCTCACCCCTCACTCCATCTGCGCCCATACTCTTCTGACCTCCCTTAACCAAGCGCTCACCGCTGCCGAGGGCACCTTCTTCTGCTTCTGCCCCGCCCTGAGGATTTGCTTCTTGGGCGGCTCTGGCTGCTGCCAGGGCTTGCGCATGCGCTGGTCGTCGGCCAGGCGCTCCATGCGACGGCGCTCCAACGCCTCCTTGGCCTGCGGTTAGGGTTAGGGTTAGGGTCAGAGGCCACATGCCACGCCCACTGGTCGCTGTGAGTGGCAGCGACAGCGCTCCAACGCCTCGTTGGCCTATAGGTAGAGGCCACGCCACACTGGTGTTCACTGGTCGCTGTCAGTGGGCATTGCCTGGTTGCATGGTGCATCGCCCGGCAGGGTGGTTAACCTGTAGGTCTCCTACAGCTCTGCCAGCTCCTGGTTTGTTGCTGCCAGAGGCTGTGGGGCGGCGCTGCCGTTGCTGGTGCTGTCTTTCCGTGTCCGGGTGTGCTTGCTGTCCGGGACGCTAGTGTGCCTCTACAGCGACGTGCGCCGCTCCTGCTGCTCCCGCTGCTGGTCCTCCCGCCATGCTGTGCCGCTGTGCGCTGTGTACCCTCCCAAGTGCCTCGTGCACGCCGCGCCACCTGCCGCTCACTCAGCGTGTCGACCTGGCCCCAGCCACTCCAGGATGCACCCTTGGAGGAGAGCACGCCCGAACCTGCCGCTCCTGCCCTGTGGTGATGGTTGTTGCTGGCTCTGCGGCGAGCGGTGCCTGCGCCCCCTGGATCCGGCCCGCCCCCGGCGCTGCAGCTCACCTGGAGCTCCTCCGCCTCCCGCTTGGCACGCTCCGCCTCCTCAAACTTCCTGCGTGGGCATTGTTGTGTTGGCAGCGAGCTTTGGCTCCGGCTGGCTCACAACACACTTGTGCGCGCTGCTCGAAGCGCCAGGGAGAACCCTCGAGCAGAGCAGCACGCACTTGCGGCGGCGCTCGTTCTCCTCCTGCAGCTGCTTGAGGCGATCGTCGGGAGGGCCTCCTGCTGCAGACGCTGCAGGAGCCATCCTCGCGGAAGGTGAAGCTTGCGATCAGTGCTGCTTGCGGTAAGGCTTGCGGAAGAGCAGTATCATCGCTGCTGCATCAGTTCCTTCTGCTGCTGCTGTGTGGAAGCGTCTCGTTGCGCTTGCGAAGCACCGCGGCCCGAGGGGGGAGGAGCGGCCAAGCGCTCCTGGTGTGCGAGAGCGCTTTGTGTGCGTGAAGCTGAACGTGTTGCGATTGCGATTGTGTGCTTGAGGGCTCCCCTGTCTCTGGGCGGAGCTTCCGCGATTTGCATGGCCGCCAACAAGCAGCGGGAGCAGGACGAAGCAGCAACAGCCAGCTCCTTGCCTGGCTAGCCTCTAGGCGCAGAGCCTTAGGGGTTGGTTTCCGACACCCCCGTCGGGGCGGGCAACCCTGGGCGCGGCGCAGGTGCGCAACAGGCCCATCAGGTGCGTCGCCAGCCCCAACAGGAGCCCAGGCACTGGTTCAAGCACTGGCATCCAGCAATTGATGAGCCTGGGGCGCTTCTTCCTGCGCATCTGCTCTCTGGCGTGCGGAAGCGCCGCGGTTGGAACGCCGACGCGAAGAGGAGACGAGCACACAGGTGCAGTGTGCTCTTACGTGTGCCTCTTGCCTGTCGGCAGAGTTCTCTGCAGGCGACCCCGCGCGCGACAGAAATGACCGTAGGCAGTACTTTGACCCTCCACATGGCGATCCATCGCGGGGATCACAGTGGCACAGTAGCATAGCAATCCCAACACTCCGCTAGCCCCGTTGCGTTGAGCTCGCAGTGCACTTCGTCTGGAATTCAGCGCGAAGGATGGCACGTCCGTCGAGCCGCGTGGCGATCCTGGCAGGAGCAGTGCTCCTGATCGCCATGGCGCAGCGCTCCGAGCAGCACGGATACCTCCTCTACCCTGAGTCGCGGTGCGCGTTTGGTCAACATCTTTGACCACGACTTTGACCTTCGGGCCGCGTGGTGGGCTTGCCCAAGCCAGAAGCACGCTTTACATCTCTACGCAGCATCGCAGTGCACGCCTCATGCTCATGCTGGTGCAGCCTTCATGGTGCATGGTGCCCGCAGCAATTACCAGGCGTCGGTCCTGCCGGCCGACAGCGACCCGTCCAAGTGCTGGTGTCCTCACTGCGGCCAGGGCGGCGGCACCGGCAAGATGCCATCCATGGTACGCCTTGCAGTGCTGCTTGATCGCCCAATTGTGTGGGCGCCGTCTGCTTGCCGTCTGCTTGCCGTCAGTGGTTGCTGTACGAGGTGCCGCGAGCGCCAGCTATTCACTCTGGCACAAATAGCTGCTGCTGTTCCCCCTCATGCTCCCCCTTGCAGTGCGGCGACCCTTTCCAGAACGTGGTGGGCGACGCGTCCTGGACGCCCTTCACGCAGCGCTTCTACCGCCACAGTGAGTCCCACGCACCTCACATTGGTGGATCGTTGCCATCATGATGCACCCTCAACTCACACACAGCTGCCCAAGTGCTGGCGCGTGCACACCGCAGCCACGCTGAGCCAGGGCCAGACCCTGAACGTGCGCATCGTCATGTCGACCAACCACGGCGGGCGCATGTCCCTCTCCATCTGCCCGCTCTCCCGGGACAGGGTCACGCAGGACTGCTTCAACCAGCCGCAGTACCAGCTGCGCCGCGTCAACGCCGACCCCAAGTACAACAACAAGCGGTGAGTACTGGTGCACTGCCCATGATGTACATCGGGCTCTACCATGCTCATGTGCCTGGCTGGCAGCCTCTTTGTATGTATGTACGCTGGAGGCGTACAGTCTGAGAGCCTCTGTAGCCCTACAAACAAGCCACCCTACCTCGACTCTCACTCATCACCGCAGGTTCTGGTACCTCAACGCCGGCAACGGCGCGTCAGCCGAGGAGACGTTCAAGCTGCCGGCCGGCATCGCATGCCCCAACGGCTGCATGATTCAATGGTGAGCTTCCTCGGTGACCCCTGCGGCTCCAACGTTGACAGTGCCTTTTGCCCAAGTGGTATGTATGACTCACTCAAGTGTACACCTCTCATCGGGTGCTACCGCTGCAGGTGGTGGGTGGGGTACCAGAACTGCGCCATGCCATGCGAGAACACTGCCACGGACGACGTGCCTGGCGAGTGCGCCACCAACCTGGTCAACCCTGGCGGTGTCGGCAGGTGCACCTCGGTCCTGCAGACTGAGCAGTTCTACAACTGTGGTGAGTCTTTGTCTTGGGGATGCAGACCTGTAGCTTATGCGTGAAGATTCTGCCTCCGTCGGTGGCAGCACACAGGACCGCTCAGCGCTGCTACGCCACACGCAGGCCTGGGCTGATGCCTTATCTTTCCTCCTCGCTGCTGATCCGTGCTGCGTTTGTTGCCACGGCTTGGCCACCCCGTTTGCAAGCGCACACACACACACATTCACACATGCACCCCTCCCAAACCACGTGCAGGCGACGTGATCATCACCTCGTCAGGCAGCGGGCCCATCCCCACCACAAGCACCACAGACAGCCCCCCGCCCTCCCCATCCGCCGCCCGCTCCCTGCCGCCACCGCCGCCCACTCGCCTCCCGGCGCCCTCACCGCCAGCCGGCGGGGCGTCGGGGGCCTGCTCGGGCGGCGACGCTTCCTGCCAGCAGTGCGCTGCGGCCTCCACCAACGCCGACGTTGTCAAGGGTGAGGGCTCAGCCCTGCCAGGCCCTCACCATGCATAACATACGCGTGCCCGCAAAGCACATCCCATCCTAGCAGCACGTCTCACAGGGCCGCCCCGCTCTCCCTCTGCTGCACAGGGTGCGTTGGCTGCGTGTCCAAGGGCCTGCCAGGCTGGGCGTGCGTGCAGCAGTGCGCCCAGGTGGCGTCCAGCGGCACAGAAATGAACGGGTGCGCCGCCTGCCTGGCCGCGCCTGGCGTCAACACTTGGGTGAGTCGCATTACCGTGTCGCAGTTGCGGGCAGGGCGACCCTCAGCGCTCCGTTGAAGCAGCAACACCACAGACAGCATGAGTGGAAGAGAACGCTGTGCTGTGCCGTGCACTGCCCACCTGCAGGGCTGCCAGAACTGCCTGCTGATGGCCAAGGGCGACACCGCAAAGAGCGCGCAGTGCTTCACGTGCGTCATGTCGGGCAAGGACCCCTGGACGTGCGGCCAGTGCCTGAACAAGAGTACCTACGGCGCCTGCTTCTCGTGCCTCAACACGGCAGGCAGCAACACCTACCCTTGCATCGCCTGAGCTTTGGGATCCTGTAGCTCAATTACCGCGCGTCACATCACCTCGAGGTGTGCCAACATCAGTCTTGCTCAACCGCGCCCACCGGCGTTCCTCTTTGTTTCCTTTATAGTTCCAACCTCGTGGGACCGCTGCATGAGCTGGCCCTATTTGCTTGCACCATAACACACCTCACACGCAAGGACGGCCTTGAGCAGCGTGTGGCTTGCGCCGCTGAGTCGCGCCCTCATTCGGGGCACACATTGATCGCTTGTGAGCCCGCTTGCTACTGAGATCGCTTTGCCTGCACCAATTGCTGCAACACGGTTCCGGAATAGCACGTGTCCGTGAGTTGTGCACGCGAGTTGTCAGGCATGCGCCCAGCGCCTTGGCACATGATGCTTGGCCGTGCGGAGCTGCTGCTCGGCAAGGACTTGCCTGAAGGACTGGTGACGAGCGTGGGCGCCTTGCAGCACGGTGGGCGATGTGCGCAGCCGGAGGGATGCAGATGATGGCTTGCGTAGGGATGCCAGCAGCAGAGGTGGTCTCAGGCGTATGCCGCCTTCCAGCCCGGGGGCAGCGCAAGGGTAGCCAGGGGTGCAGCACCCTGCCGTACACGATGACGAATTGCCGTACTTTTTGTGGATCGCGAGCGCAAACACGCGCGATGCCGCAGCGACTGGCTGAGTTGCGCTGTTGAGGGTGGTGCCACTGCATCTGTGCCCTGGTTCCACGCCGATGCGCGGGTGGCGAGGAGCAAAGAGGGACATTGGGCTCGCTCGAAGTGCGCCAGAAGTGCAGAGGGCGGGCCAGGAATACGTATTAAGGGCCGCGCACAACCGAAGAGAACGCAGACGGACGCGTACAAATCATACATAGCGTGCAGAGCTCTCGCAGCGTGGCGCTCTCGAGCTTGACAGCGTTGACTGCAGTCGTGGCGGGCGATCCTTGAACATGGCGCTGCTCCTGCTCGCCACGACGCTGGCGGCTTGCGTCGGGCTGTCACATCAGCACGCGTACCTCCTCTACCCCGAGTCCCGGTGCGTGGCGGGCTCGCTCGCTGTGCTGGCTCGCTGAAGTGTCGTGCCGCGCGTCCCGGTCATCTTGACCGCGACCACACCAAGGCGGGAGCCGGCTGCAGCAGTGGCACACAGCAGCGTGCTTTGCTTGAATTGCAGCAGGCCGCTGCTTGGCCATCAGCCCACCGCCCTTGTTGCGAGGTCGCTTGCGCCGGCCTCACCCGCACCCCCCCCACACACGCAGGAACTACCAGGCCTACGCCATCCCTCCGCCCGAATCCAAGTATTATTGCCCTCATTGCGGCCAGGGCGGCGGCACCGGCAAGATGCCATCCATGGTGCGCTTCGGGCTGCAGTGCACGACGGGAGGCCAAGCAGGGCACTCCATACAGCATGCCACGAATCGCCCCACACACTGTGTGTCTGCTGCATGCCGATCAATAC
>QAXK01005364.1:0-10146 GCA_004335735.1 Chlorella sp. KRBP
CACACACTTGTTTTCATTGGCTCGCGTGCCTGAGTGCTGCGAGACATCTGATACGCCCGGTAGTGGGCTCCGGCCCCGCCGAGGCGCCCACACAGATGCAAATATCGACACACACACGTACACACCGCCGCACCTGCGCCAGCACCACGAGGCGCAGCGCCGCCGCCGTGGAGAGGGCTTGATGATGCATGGGCGAGGGCATGCATGAGGCGAGGGCCTGCACCGCCCGGAACGCGGCGTCGCCTGCAGACGCAGCATGCAGCAATGGATGGGAGGTTCAGCGCCAATTTCTTGGCTGGTGAACGCCGTGGCGGCCTTGGAATGCCTTGGAATGCCTTGGAATGCCTTGGAATGCCTTGGCTGCAAAATGCTTTGGCTGATTAGCAGCGCAACATCGTTACCTGCCCAACGCGCACCCACCCGACTCCCGCCGCCAACCACCTTTCAATCGACACAGCCACCTCACAACCAACACCCCACCTGCCACAGGAGAAGAGAGGAGCGGCATCACCAGCTCCTGCAGTTGCTCCAGCCTCAGCCCGGCGGCGCGTGTGTTGCCCGCCACCACCGAGCACATGGTGCTGGTTCCCAGCTCCACGCGCCGGCGGATCGCGTTGACGCGCTCGCGCACCTGCGACACGCGGGAAGCCCAGGGTTGTGTGTGTGATGATGATTATGCTCATCTGCTTGCCAGAGATGGCCTCATTACATGTAAAGCTCGACACACACACTCACACACGCGCGTTGGGCAGGGGCAGCAGCAAGCATCAAGGGGGTTGCACCAGCCAGCAACGACGCAGGTGCAGCGGCGGCGAGCAGGAAGGTGCTGCAGAGGGCTGTGTGTGTCTGAGCCTGCACACTGTGCGGACCACGTGTCCCTGTGTCTCACATCTATCGCAGTGACGCTCCTGCTGTACCAAGCAGCCACGCCCGGCTGACGGTAACATGCAACGAAACGAAACGAAAAGAGGGCAGGTCAGCCTGGCAGACGCTGAGCCACGCTGGGGCCACACAGGCAAATCGATCGATCGTGCTCTCACCCCCACCGCTCCCTCCACCTCCAAGCCCTACCCTCAACCAAGCCCTAGCCCCATGCACACGCACCTGCGCCTCCTCATCCAGCTTGCCCAACCTCCACTCCGCCTGCCTCGCCGACGCGTCCTTCTTCCCCCCCGCCGCCCCGCCACCCACGCCAGCACCCCTGCCACCACCCACGCCGCCGTTCGCCGCCGCCGGACGGGCGCCCATGGAGGGCAAACCGCCAGAGGGCTTGCGGGCGGCGCCGTTGCTGCTGGGCACCGTGGGGAGGTCGTCGTCCTCGTCGGCAAAGGCACGGTTATCGCTGCGGAAGCGGCCGCGGGCCTTGCGCACGTTCTTGCTCTCCACCACCTGCACCACAGACGCAGGTGGCACACGCAAAATGCTCAAGTTAGCGCATGGCATGAGGCGCGGTTGTCGCTGCGGAAGCGGCCGCGAGCCTCGCGCGCGTTCTTGCACACATGATACCACAAGATGGCAAAGATAAGCGCTATGCAAGGCACGCACAGCGCTTATCTTTGCCACGCGCACTGCCGTGCTTTTGACAATTTTAGGCAAACACACACGCTGCCCGTCGCAGATGGTGCATGGATGGTGCCGCATGCACACAGCGACACCTGCACGAACAGCAGCGTCACCTGTCCCACCTGTCCCACCATAGCATCATAGCAAAACACCAGCACGAACAGCAACAGAAAGCAACAGAAGCCTCACCTGTCCCACGTACACACCCTCGGGGACCCGCTCGCTGCACAGCATGCCTGCTGGCGTGGCCCAGATGTCCAGCTCCTCTTGCGTCAGCGCGTCGTGCTCTGTCCTGCGTCCACGTTAGGGCATGCGGCACCATGCACCAGGGTGTTAGGGCATGCGGCACCATGCAGTGCCAGGGTTTTGCACAACAAAACATCTCGACAGTTCAGCCACCAGACTGCAGGGAGACAAGAGGAACCTGACGACATCGCAAGGCCCGGCACCATGCCACCGCTAAAAGCCCTAAAGGCACTCCGCACCTGTCGAGCAACTGCCCCAGCGCGCCCAGCACGTGCGGCATCATGGCGGTCGGTGCAAGCGCCATGCAAGCGCCCAGGGCCGCCTGTGCCGCCTGCTGGTCGGCAGCGTTGCCAGACGCGGCCCCATGGGGACCGGTCAGCACCTGGGTGACACCAGCGGCCAGGCCTGCACAGGCAACAGGCGGGGAGGGACATGTAGCTTGCAAACAGGGCTTCAGGCCGCAGCAACCAAGGTTTGTGTGTGTAGCTTGCAAACGGGGCTTCAGGCCGCAGCAACCAAGGTGTGTGAGTGTGTAGCTTGCGAACGGGGCTTCAGGCCGCAGCAACCAAGCAGCGAGGGAAATCAGGCATGTCAGCAGGGCAGGTCAGCGGCACAGGTGAGGGAAGCAGTGGAGGCTGTCGTAACAAACGAAGGAAGAACGCCCAGGAAGTCAGGCAGGAAGGGCTTGTGCATGGCAGCATTGGCGAGGCCTAGTTAATGGATGAGGCAGGAAAGGCATTGGCAGTCATGGAGTCATGGAAGTCAGCAATGAATAGGCTCACCTGGGAGGGCCTTGGTCAGGCCAGTCAATCGCTTGCTTAGCACACGCCACACGTTGGCCGCTGCCTTAGAGGGTAGAGGGGCGCGCAGGGCCGGGTGGTGCGCCACCAGCAGCAGTGCACACAACTGCATGGCACGGTGCGACACCAGTAGCAGTGCATGATAGGCCATCCGTGGCACGGAACCGCGCGGCAAGGGTTGCTACAAACTCCGTGCTGAGGTGCTACAAACTCCGTGCTGAGGTGCTACAAACTCCGTGCTGAGTTGCTACAAACTCAAAGCGGCGCAGCTGATGCGTGTGCTCCACCAGGCAGCAACCAGGTGATGACTGCTCGAGTGATGCTGTGTCGTGGACGCCACTTAAGCCCTAGGCTAAGCCCAAAAACGCCATGCAGTGCCTTACCTCCGAGGTCTCTGGGACGCCCTCACGTGCCTTGGGCACAAGTGCAGTGATGGCCAGGCCGAGGCGTGCGGCCAGCGTGCCTGATTGCAGCACCGCGTCCTCACCCGCTGCCTCCGGGGACTGCGCATGGCATGGCAGGCGGGCTCTCAGGCGCGCTTTACGTCTGCCTGTCTGTCAGGACCCTTAGCATTCGTTCGGCATGGCGCACCTGGCATTGCAGCCTGGGGCCATTCGTCGACTACCACCCAACCGACATGCTCACCACAGCCAGGGAGGTGCGCAGGACGACCAAGGGGCATCCTTCCTTCTTTGCTTCTTTCGCCTGCGTTTCCGCATTCCTAACCAACTCACCACAGCCAGGGACGTGATGGAGGCGGGCGCGGAGGCGCAGGCAGAGAGAGCTGTCGCCATGGCGGTGAGCAGCGCCGGCCCACGGGCCGACACCCGACTGATGGCAGCACGGGCGCTGCGGCGAATGTCCGGGTCGTAGTGCAGGCACATGCCTGCCATCAACCTGTGACGAATGCACGCAAATGACGGAGAGTGAGAAGGGAGTGTGTGAACTTGTACATCTGTCGGGGCGCCTCAGTGGGCGCCTCAGACAGCACAAGGCATACAGGCAAGAAAGGTGTGCGTGGCACAGGTGTGCTTTGCGAGCCACACAACACAAAAGAGGAAAGGAGCAGGGAGGAGTAGCTAGATCGCCAGGCAAGTCACTTCCGCAGAGCCGTCACCCCAAAGGCACGGAGAACGGCACAGCCATTTGTCACTACGTCCTGCTGGCGCACCCGTCATGCTCTGGCCTGGGCTGGTGCCTAACCTTTCCTCGCTGCTGATCCGTGCTGCCTTGGTTGATGCGGCCTGACGCCCCGTTTGCAAGCCCCCGAAAAAAAACGTGCGCTTAACCGCCGCAATCCCTACCTGCTGACGGCACCATGCGCGCCTGCCACCACCTCCAGCCTGCTCCCGTGCTCCACCAGCAGGCACTCGAGCAGGTGCACCAGGTGCGGCGCGTCGCTGGCGGGCAGCTTGCCCAGCCCAGGGATGTTGAGGAGAGGGGACTCGGGCTTGAGCGCGTTGGTCCACACCGTGCCGCGGTCCAGCACACCGTCTGCATGTGATAGGGCTAGAGTTAGGGTTAGGGTTAGGGTTAGGGTTAGGGTTAAGGCTGGAGAATGCGCATGCAGAGAGTCTTATGAGGAACAGCCCAGACCATATCAACGCCAGCATTGCGAGAAGGCCCAGACCAGACCCTTCAACGCCAACACTGCGTGAAGGCCACAGCACGTCACCCCCAAACTCAAAAGATACAGTATGCACTCTCACCTGCATCACTGCTCGCGGCTGCCACCAGCGCTGAGAGCGTCAAGGCCAGCACCCCCAACCCCATACCATGTGCACTCTCACCTGCGTCACTGCTCGCGGCTGCCACCAGCGCTGAGAGCGTCAAGGCCAGCACTCCGTCCAGGCGCAGCGCAGGCTTTGTGAGGCTGTCCAGCACCACCTTTGACGCTGGCTCGACCAGGGCGAGGAAGGAGGCACGCAGTGCCGTTGCGCTCTCCACAATCTGTGAGCAAGCAAGCGGGCGAGCAACACTACTGGCTGTCTGCACACGACGGTGCAAGCAACGTGTGCTGGCGTGAACTCTGCTTGACGAGGCCTGCCTGGCGATCATTTGTGACGGCTGCAGCATCATGACACCTGTCGTGACCGCCATGCCATGATGACACGACGGTGCACGCGGCTCCACAGGGATGAGGAAGGAGGCGCACGGCGCACTCTCCGCGCAATCCGTGCGTCAACACAAAAACAAGGCTTTGAGACTGCTTTGCTTGACGTCTGAGATCAAACTGTGTGACGGGCGATCTGTCATGCAGGCTGCGCATCTTGACACCCCTGGCCACACACACACACACACCTGGCAGCCACTGGCTAGCACTGAAAACCACCAAAACGCGCCTGAAACCGAAACGCCCCAAACCTGACCTATCTGCGGTGCGCAGCGTCTGCCACACACCATCAAAACCAAAACGCGCCAAAACACCGGAAGCGAAACGCCCCAAACCTGACCTAAGCGGCGGTGCGCAGCGTCTGCCACACACCATCAAAACCCAAACGCGCCAAAACACCGGAAGCGAAACGCCCCAAACCTGACCTAAGCGGCGGTGCGCAGCGTCTGCCACACACCATCAAAACCAAAACGCGCCAAAACACCGGAAGCGAAACGCCGCAAACCTGACCTAAGCGGCGGTGCGCAGCGTCTGCCACACACCATCAAAACCAAAACGCGCCAAAACACCGGAACCGAAAACGCCCCAAACCGCACCTGTGCGGCGGTGCGCAGCGCCTGCCTCCGAGGCACCTCCTTAGTCTCCTTGATGCCAGAGCTCAGCACGGACAGCACAGGCGCCAGCCCAGCCGTGTCGGTGGGCGCGAGGCGGGGAACGAAGGCGGCGGCGCAGGCCAGCAGCGCGGCGCGGGCGTCGTCGTTGGCTGCGGGCATCACCATCACCACCATCATTGTCATCATTGCTGCAGCCGTCACAAATAAAGCCAGGCAGGCCAGCAGCGCGGCGCGGGCGTCGTTGTTGGCTGCGGGCATCACCATCACCACCATCATCACCATCATCAATATCAGCTGCAGCCGTCACAAAAATCGCCAGGCAGGCCACACCTCCCTCACCTTCTTCCTTTGCAGCCGTGGCCACAAAGCCCGCCACCTGCGCCGCCAGCGCCGCCACGCTGTCCCCCTCAGCAGGGCTGCTGGCGAGGGTGCTGAGCGCCTGAGTGAGCACGACACGCTCTGTCACCGCCTGCACGGTTGCAGGACAGGTGGCAGTTGAAACGGCACGGTGTCGATCACTGGAGTAGGGAGCAGGAAAGGCTGCTGGGTGAGTACGACACGCTCCGTCACCGCCTGCGGGATCATGGCAGGCCGCGTTGCACACGAGCATGCGTTTACAAGCTGGGGGCCAATTACGGAGATACTCTACAAGCTGCAACAGCTGACAGCAAAGCAGCACAAGCCTCACCTTGATCTTGCCCTCGGTGCTGCCGTCCGTCAACAAAGCAGCACAAGCCTCACCTTGATCTTGCCCTCGGTGCTGCCGTCAAGCAGACCCTTGAGCTGCCCCACCAGCGCCGCCAGAGCCGCCGCGTCGTGCGTGTGCGCCGCCACCTGCTGCAGCGTGCTGACCGACAGCTGCCGCACCGTCTCCTTGACGCGCATCTGCACAGCACAGCACAGTGCAGCACGGGAAACGGTGGAATGCTCAGCAGTGGGGAAGCTCTCCAGGCTTCAGGAAGATTCGCTGGGAGGGATCTCAAAACAATGTGCCAAGTGTTCTGGAGGGCCAAGAGTAGTACATCCTGAATCTGCGCCACCCTGGGCAGGCAAACCTCCACAACACCCACAACCCCTCGCACCTGCTGCACCAGGATGCCCGCCAGCTCCACCGCGTGAGGGCTCACATCCAGCTTGCTTCCCTCGAGCAGCGCGCACAGCGCCGTCATGGCCACTTCAGACGTGCGGCGCAGCGACCTCGACACGGCAGGCATGACCTGCGCCAGTGGTCATACATTGTTGGTGAGCTTCACATCTGGCACAGCCATGTCTGGCAAGCAGACCAACATCAATATCACTATTCGCGTGGAGCATGACCTGCGCCACGCAGTGGTCACACAGTGGCGGACAAAAAGTGGCATCGCCGCCCGGTCAGGTGGATAGTTGAAACTCTGTCACCATGGCATGCGATTTGATGCGCCTGGGTGCTGTGGAAAGCTAGTCAACATACGCATCCAGTCGAAGAGGCAGCACTTCAATGTAGCGTCAGCTTGCGCCTGTTCCACACTCCCTGCTTGCCCTTGCACAGCCGTGCTTACCACCGCGCGCAAAGCAAAGCGCTGGTCAGAAACACAGCAGCAGTGCCGGAACAGGAACTGCTGCGCATCACACGCGCTCTGCCAGCAAAGCACGCACCAAACTCCGCACCAAGGATGCAAAGTCCTCGGAGGTGAGGGCGGCAAAACAGCACGCGTCTGCCGCAAAGCACGCACAAAACTCCGCACCTTTGCTGCAAAGTCCTCGGAGGTGAGGGCGGCAAAGCAGCGCGCGTAGCACGCCGACACCTCCGGAGTCACACGGTCCTTGCCGTTCACCACCTGCGGCCGCGGCACGCCATCACACGATTGCACACTTGTTGACGTTGAGTTGACGTGCTCGTCTGTGTGCACCCGTGCTGACGGAGTTGACGTGTTAGCGTCAATGGAGTCGGAGCGGAGCATTGCAAAGGGCATTGTGTCCCCAGCCCCCAGCCCCCAGCCCCCAGCCCCCAGCCCTCACCTTGTCGCAGAAGATGGCCAGCACGTCCGCCTGCGCTGTAGGCAGCGCCTGTGGCTTGGCGGTCGAGTAGTCTAGCAGTGCGTGTGCCAGGAGGTGGGCACACCCAGGTGGAGCGGTCGCTGGGGGCGCCTGCCGTTGGAAAACAGACAGAGCACAGACATATTGATATTGATATTGATACTGATGCTTGCCAGACATCATGGCGGTACCAGATTGCCAGGCATTGGATATCCAGGCATGGCTGTACCAGATTTCCAGACACAGCTGTACCAGATGTAAAGCTCAACACACACAGCAGGCAACATCAGCAGCCATTCAGCACCCCGTGTGGGGCGGAGGTCGGTGCGTTGCAGGCTGTGGCTGCACAGAGCTAGACGTTTCTTGGTCTGTCTGCACCAGCTGGTGTGAGTGCTGCTGCTGCTCTCGTGCTGCAGATGGTCAGCTGCTGGCCATCTCCTGCTGACGGCCTGCCATTGCCGCTGCCCTCCTGCTGCCCTCCTGCTGACGGCCTGCCACTGGTAAGCTGCTGCCCTCGTGCTGCTGATGGTCAGCTGCTGGCCATCTCCTGCTGACGGCCTGCCATTGCCGCTGCCCTCCTGCAGATGGCCTGCCACTGCCGCTAGCCCCGCACCTTTGCCAGCTCCAGCATGTCAAGCCCAACTGAGGGCTTGGACCCCACCTCACCCACCAGCAGCCCAGACAGCGCCTGCGTGCACCGCGACGCACGGCAGTGTGTGTGTGGTGAGCTTTACATCTGGTGCAGCCATGTCTGGCAAGCAGATACAGCAGTGTGGTTGTGAGCGTGCGGGCGGACCTCCCACCCCCACGTCAGTGCCTGGCTGGTGCCATTGGGAACATTTGCATTGGGAACGGCATTGGGACATTGGGAAGGGCGTGGGGACATTGGGAACGACGTGTGCCATGCAGGCCCCTGACGTGCCCTAGCGCTCCTGTGGCCGCGACTACACGTCCCGAAAACACCATCCTTTCCCTCCAAGCAACGCACCCACCGCGCCACATGCGCCCCCCCACACACAACACCACCCTCCCGTGCCACACACTGGTGCATAATCTTCCTTGCTGCTGATCCGTGTTGCCTTGGTCACCGCGGCTGGGCCGCCCCGTTTGCAAGCGCACACACACTGCCACCGCCCGCCCGCACCCACCCGCCTGCCACCCACCTTCCATGGCACGCCGATGCTCCCCAGCACCTCGGCCAGGCCCGCCTGAACCTCCAACAGCTTCTGAACCGCCTTTTTCGACGTCGCAGGATCCAGCCGCTGCAGCGCCACTTTCGCCAGCGCAAGCAGAAGGAAGGCCTCGTTCCTGCCCAGGCCCGCCCCCGCCGGCCTGCCTGCTGCAGCAGCGCCGCTGCTGCCGGACGCCTTGACCACGCCGGCCGCCAGCTGCTTGAGAAACGTGTCGCTGGCCTTGGCTGCCTTGGCGGCAAAGCGCAGCACAGCGCGGGATAGCGCACGCGACGTGTACGCCCTGGCGCCCTCCAGCACCAGCGTGACGAGGTCAGCGGCGTTTGAGGTGACGAACTCTGCGCTGTCAGACAGCAGCAGTTGCAACGACTGGCTGTGTGCGGTGGGGGCTGGGTGTGCACGCGCAGAGCGTGCAGGCGCGCAGGCCTGCAAGCTGGAACGTGCTGCGCATGGAGCACGTGTGCTGCACTGCGTGCTGGACGCTGTGCTGCTGCAAGGAGTGGGCTGCAAGGAGGTGGCGAGCCTGGGTCGAGCTGGCGGCTGCACAGACATCGGGACGTGCCTGCATCGTCGATCGCCGTCATCAGGCTGGTGTGCCACAGCAGGTACGCCTGCTGGTCGCCTCCGTTCCTGCTGCAGCGCACGCGCTGAAGCGCGTCCGCCACCACTGTGGAACCCATTTTCGATCTGCTCCGCAACCCCGCCTCGAGCGCTCTCCGCGCCGCTGCACCGCTGTGCCAGGTATCAGTGCTCCTCGATACAATCGACGCGTTGCAGCAGCAACAGCAGGAAAGAAGCTCCTCGAGCAGGAGGACATCCTCGCCCCCAACAAGCTGTGCCCTTGCGCAGAGAACAGCCAGTCACTCCACCGTGGTCCGCCAGTGAAGTGCAACGCGCCTGCATGCGCGCAGTGCAATTGGGTGTAGAGGGAGGGGCTCAGTCGCGCACGTATCCCGTGATGACCTCGCGGGTGCGCGGGACCTCCAGGTGCTAGTCAGGACCTGTGCCAGTCAGTCAGCAAGCCAACCCACCACCTCGCACCTGGCACAAGCCGGCAAAACTGTACGTGGGGCGGAGCTCCACTCCTAGGCCTTCTTGGCGGCAGATGTGGCAGAGACGGTGGCGCCGTGCAGCTGCAGCGCGTGCTCCTTGAACCTGACCATGTCCTTGCCGATGATGCTCTCCACCAGGGGGGAAAGGGCCTGCGTGCGGGATGTGGTGGGGTGGGCAGGGGAGGGGGACGGTCAGCAGCACAAAAGCAGACGCTGTGTGGTCTGGGGCTGATGTTGCACTGGCCTGTGGCACCATCGTTGGACGACCATCAGCAGAAACAGCGGCGACGGATGCGGGGCGACGGGGCACCATCAGCAGCAGTGTGTGGCGCGGGGCCCCACACAACATGCCAGAGCTGCGACGGAATGGTGCTCACGTTGACGAACGGCGCGAGCACGTCAGGCACCTCGTAGGAAATGGTGAGCGTGATGTTGGTGAGCTGCGGGCCCTTCTTGATGAAGCGAATCTGCCCCTTGTTGGCAATCTCTAGCCCTGCGGCACACAAGGGACGGCACACGCACGCCCACCCGCGTTTGTGTTCGCTGGCTGCC
>QAXK01005365.1:0-11621 GCA_004335735.1 Chlorella sp. KRBP
GGCGCCAGGCCGCATCAACCAAGGCAGAGCACGGATCAGCAGTGAGGAAAGATTAGGCACCAGCCCAGGCCAGAGCATGCAGCCACCACGCCACCAAGGCACCATTTGCGGGTGTGCTGCTGATCGCGCGGCGGTTGGTGTTGCTTGTCTGCAGGCACGTGTCCCTCCACCGCGCTGCAGCAGAAGTGCTGCCTCAGCAGCTTCAGAACGTCGCGGCCAGGAGGCAGGCGCGGCAGCGCGCCAGGGAGCAGGTGAGGAGCGGGTGGAGCAGTACATGTACGGGGTGGGCGTGCCTTTTCCCGCGATCCCGCCCATCCGCAACACGCATCCGCGCCGCAGGCCCGTTCATGATCGGACGCACACGTATGAGGGCGATGGCGCGAGCGCTGCTGTGCGCTCTGCTGATGGCGCTGGTGGCGATGAGCTCTGCATCTGCATCCGGTGAAGCCGGCGCGACGGATCCCACCGGCGCGCGCACGCACGCCCTCAACACGACGTGCGCGGGGCACGAGGACGTGAACGCGTGCTACTCGGACCTACGATGCGCCTGGGTGAGCATGATGATGCCTGGGCTCGTCACATCAAGGAGCAGCCACAGCAGCAGCCCAAGCAGCAGCATGACCTTGTGCTGTTTGCGGCTGTGTGCGGCTGCAGTGCGCGCCCCGGAACATCCAGGACGCCGTGGCATCCTGCTACCCGGCTGCTGCCGTCACGCTGCTGCCTGACACGTGAGTGCTGCCGCTGGTGCTGCTGGGCAGAGCTGTGGCAGGCAGCTCCAGCGCCAGCCGCTCACTCGCCACAGCATACCGGGCACAGAGCAAGGAGCCCATGCGCCACAGCTACTTGCATTTCGGGCCAGCCCGCCCGCCCGGCAGCAGCAGCAGCAGCACCGTCAAAGCACCAAGGATCTGCAGCAGCGTCAAGGCACCAGCCCAAGCCAACGCATGCACCATCCGGCGCCAAACGACACCAGCGGCGTAACAGACCCTTGCACGTGCATGCCCTCACTCCTGCCCCGCTCACACACCCCACACGCACAACCGCAGCTTCCACTGCACGGCGCGGTACGACCAGTGCGCCCAGCAGGACGAGCGCACCTGCGCGTCGCCCTCCTGCGTGTGGTGCGCCTCACGGGGCCTCCCAGGCTCGTGCCGCACCACACAGGAGGCGGAGCAGCTCCCCGCCACCGTCTTCACGTGCAAGCTGCCGGGCCAAGCAGGTGCCGCCGCTGCCTCCCACCACGTCACCACCACCATGACCACCGCCACCACCACGACCACCACCACAACCACCACGGTGCTGGCCACGGAGGTCAGGACGAGGGCGGGGGCGACGAAGGTGGTGGCCAGCGGCGCGCAGTGGAGGTCCATGTGGAGGCGGCTGCTCAACCATTGATTTGGATGAATGTTAGAGCGGGGCGTGTGCTCTCTGACGATTTCAGGAGCTGAGGATGAGATTGGATTGGATTGGATTAGTCATCGGTCATTCGTTTCGGATCGTGCGGTTGTGGGATGCTGTTTGGCGGTTTGCAGGAGTACGAGTAGGCATAGGGCACCACCTAGAGTGCCTACTCCACTGTGGGTGAAGTGTTTTGTGCCGTTTGGTCCGCCCCGCCCCACGGCATGCTTCGTGCGGCGTGGAAGTGTGCAAGCTTAAGTGTGTGGAGCAGATCAGACTCACAAGTAATAGAGAACGCATAACAACACTACGAATGGCGCGCTCCTGCAAGGCTCTGTGCTTGGCGCTGGTGCTGGCTGTCGTGCTCGCCACCGTCGCGCACGCCAATGGCAGCACGCTGCGCCTCGATGGCAGCTCGCTCAATGCCGACTCATGCCTCAAGCAGAACGACTCGGCGCTCTGCGACGATTTGGATGGGTGCACCTGGTGAGGCTCGTGCAAGGCGTGCCAGGCGCACTGATCAGCAGGCGCAATGCAGGCTGCTCAGAGCCATCTAAGAGATCCTAGCCTGCAATGGGCAGGGGACGCAGCGTTGGCGGGGGGCGCACACGCGTGCGCATGACGATGCCGATCACCCGTTGCTCGCAGGTGCGTTGGCAAGATCGCAACGGCCTGCTACCCCATGTCAGGTGCGAGCTGATTCGTGTGCGTGCGTAGCTTGCACAAGTTCGGGCCGCGGCAGCAGGAATCTACAAGTTGCGTCTACGCTTGCACACGCCAATGGCACGCAGCGGCCAAGCTCTTGCCCACCAAGTTCTTCACCTGCGACAAGCTAGCACCTGAGGAGGACCCACAGGCCCATCAGAGCACCTCACCGGCCACGGAATGCCTCAAGAAGAAGGAAGCCGAATGCGTGCTGCCCGAATGCGTGTGGTGCGAGTCTGCGCTCGGCGGTGCATGCTTCACGCCAAAGGTGAGCGAGGGGGGACGCCCAGCGCTGTGTGGAGGAGGGGCTGCTTTGTGGGCTGGCTTGTGGGTGTGACGCGCGCGTGTGTGTAGCTTGGCAACAGGGCCGCCGCCCCACGGCACACCTCGTGCCTTGCGATGCGCGCACTCTGCGAATGCAGGACGCCCACAAGCTCCCTCCCTCGCTCGTGACGTGCAGTGATGACGACGACAGCAGCCGCGCCACAGCCAGTAACTGATCCTCTTGCATGGCTGTGATGCCGCAAACGCTGAGGTTTGCGCGCTTGACCGCCGTCCTGTGATGGGTGCGGGCGTATGCGCTGCAAACGTCTCGTTGCCGGCCTGTCATCAGAACCCAGAGAAACGGCCTTTGTAGCACGAATATGGGCAGCAAGTGTCACGTCGCTGCAGCATGAGGCAGCAGCATGCCCACAAACCACGAGAGTCTACTCTCGCGTGCAGCTATCGCAAACCAATCAATTGACCATCCAACCGAAACCAAGCAAGGGAAGATGGGTCGTGAGAAGCGGCACATGAGTGGAGGAGCAGATCAGCAGGCAAACCAAACAGTGCGGGGTCCAAGCACGTCTGTCTTCTGTTCACCAGGTCTGATCTGTGACGTGGTTTGGTCTGTCAAGTGGTCTGTGTGCCAAACCAACAACAAAAGTCGGGGCAAAAAGGGTGTGCTAGGCACACAAGCGTGCTGGCAGGCTGGTGCTACAACAAGGATCAGGCAGCACGTGCTCAGTGCTGCGCGAGCGACAAAGGATGCTTGGCATGGCAACGGCTCTCGGTTGCGGCCACAGCACGGACTACTTGCTCCCTCTCTGCCGGCGAACTCGGCCTCCCTCATCCTTGTGGCCTGGCCTCCCTCCTTGCCCAACCGTGGCACTGCCGTCCTGCTTGGCCTGAGCTGAGCCCCAGGCGTGCTGCTGCTGCCACTTGGGGTGCTGCTGCCCGGCCGGAGTTCAATGGTACGAGAGGGGTGCTGCTGCGTGGCTTGAGCCCAGTAGTGCTGTGTGGTGGCGTGTGCGGTGGCGGCTGCAGCGTCACTCGTTGAGGTACCGCTGCTTGGCCTGAGCCCAGTAGTGCTGTGTGGTGGCGTGTGTGGTGGCGGCTGCAGCGTCACTCGTTGAGGAAGAGGGTCTCTGAGACGGTGCTGTTGACGAGCTCTGAAAAGTTGGAGCGGCGCGGGCGGATGTGCCTCCGGGCAGTCACCTGCAGCACCTACACAGCCCAGAAGCAGCACCCACCAGCACCGCAACAAGTTGTTCTCCACAACATGGCAGTGCACGGCAGCGAGAGAGGAGGAAGGTGGCGAGCAGGGTGCCCAAGGTGCACAGCAAGGCACAGCGCAGCACGCTCAATAAAAGCCAGTGGAATAGCAAGAATGTCGAAGAATGACAGTGCGCGTATGAGCAGGCCCACAATAAAAACCATCAAAGCGTTCACCACACGGGCTCGCTCTCCATCCACCAGCCACTCACCGGCAGCTCCACCACCATTGAGCACTGCGGCCCCACGCCCAGCCCACCCAGACCACCTGCCTGCTGCTGCTGCTGCTGGGGGCCCATCATCGCCTGCGGCTGCTGCTGCGCGTAGTGCTGCATGAGATCGTTCACCGCCTGGTCCTCGGCTGCGTGGTGCAGCCCCGGCCCACCCACGGCCCCGCCCCCAGAGAGTGCCCCCGTGAGCATGGCCATGACTAGGCCGTGCGGCGGGAGCTGCGGCACCGCGTGCTGCGGGAGCTGTGGGGCGCCTGGCAGCATGAGGCCCTCGGGCTGCTGCGGCTGCTGCGGGTGGTGCGGGTGGTGCTGCGCCTGCATGCCCTGCAGCGCACGACAGCAGAGGAGGAGAGAGGGTGTGGCAAGGGGAACGGTGTTCACGCTTTCACTCGAGCAAGCAGTGGAGGAGCGCAACTGCGGTGCAAAGGCGGCACCACGCGCTAGCGAGGCTGACAAGAGGGCGCTGTGCACTCTTGGAGGAGACAGTCTTGGAGGCTTGGAGGCTTGGAGGGGAGGAGGCACTCTTGGAGGAGACAACATCCCCTTCCCTAAGTTCAGGCTCTGTCACACCGTCTCGGCGATGAAGTCATGATGTGCAGGTCGGAGCATCTCCCCGCCCCGCCCCCATTTCAACTGCAGATCATACGCGCGTGCGCTGCGTCTCACCTGCAGGCTCCCGCCAGGCGGCAAGGGCGCCGTGAAGAGCGCAAAGCGCGGCGCTGCCGCCGCCGGCGGTGGGTCGGGGCGGTGCCGCTTGTACGCCGAGCCAAACGCTCCGCCCGCCCCCGCGCCGCCGTGCGGGTGGCCAGAGGCGGCGGCGGCAGCGGCGGCGGCGGCGGCGGCCACGACGTCCTCGGAGGCAGTGCTGGGCAGGGGAAAGGCGGAGAGGCGCTCCACCACCACGTCCACGTCCGGGGACCGCCGCTTGCTGCGGGGAGGGCACGCACACGGCAGCGCACGCACACATACTGTACACATCAGATGAGGGAGCGAAGCGGGAGATTCGGTGGCAGCGTGCGTGGCCACCACAGGCGGCAGGGCAGCGCGTTGCCTCCTTCTAGCCACACGCAACCACACACACCACCTTCCGCTCACCTTCCGCGCCGTGGATCCCCTCCCTCCTCCCCCACCATGCCCGGCTGCTCCTGCCCAGCGCCCAACCCAGCCTGCAGCTGCATGCCGTAGCCATGCCCATGCGCCCCCCTGGGGCCCGTCGCCGCGTCGCCGCCGGCAGCGTGCGCGTTGAGCGGCTGTGGCGCCCAGGCGGGGGGGAGCAGCGCCTCGGAGGAGGAGCTTGAGTGGACGAGGTGGCCGGCTGAGGGCGCGGGGGCCAGGTCGTCGTCAATGTGCAGCAAGGGCCTGCGTGCGTGTGGGGGGGGGGATGCAGGACGGCGGGAGAAGCACTTATGATGACGCCGTGAGGGTGCCGAATGCGGTGGAGCTGAGTCGACACGGGGCACAATGTGACAAACTGCTACATGCCGCATGCTGAAGGCAGCGTGTCCAAGCGTTGTCCAGGTGGGATACTGTGGTGCTGCTGCTCACTCACCGTGAGGAGGCCATGAGCGCAGGCCGCAGCCGCAGCTCCTCCACGCCCAGCCCGCCCTCGCCCTGCTCCCCCCCATACGCCCCGTGGTGGTGGTGCTGGTGATGCTGCAGCTGCTGTTGGTGCAGCTGGTGGTGCAGGTGTGGGTGCAGGTGCGGCGCCGTGCGGCAGCAGTGCTCCACAAACTCGTCCAGGAAGCAGGCCCAGGCGCCGTTGAAGTCGTAGTTGGAAAGGTCCTCGCTCACCACACGGCTAAAGTCCAGCAACTGCGCACACATGGCCACAACAAGCAGCAGCAGCGGCGGCACACCGTTTGTGGCTGGCGCAAGGAGAAGGAATGTGTGGCCTAGTCGGCCAGGCACTGGACAGGTTTGCGGCTGTCAGAATGTGCCTCACGCCCCTGCGTGCTGGTCCACTGCACTGACCTGCCTCCACTGGTCCTCGCTGACGACCTTGAGCCCTGGGTTGTGGTGCTGCAGGTAGTCGCACCAACGGCCCAGCAGACGGAAGCGGTGCGCCAGCAGCAGGCGCCACGCGTCCAACGCCAGGTCCACCTGCAGGCGTGCAACGGGTCTTATCAGCACGCATCATCGCAGCCGTGGCATGCGCCTGGGAGGGCAGGCGGGGACGAGCACCGCAGGACCGCATGATCTGGCTGCCACCGCCGGCACACCAAGGGAGGGGCCCTTGTTGCGCTCGACAGGCGCGTGCTCGCTGGCTAGACCAGCCAACAGCCCCTTGAAGAGCATGCGCGCGCTCGCCTGCAGGTGCTTCTTGCCGATGGGCTTGCACAGGTGGAAGACGAAGCGGTAGAAGCGCAGGAACTCGTCCGGCACCATCCTCTGCGATGCATGGGCACGGCGGGCACGGCGTGACCACACGGTTGTGCCGGCTCTGCCGGCTGCTGATGCGCCACCTGGTCGGGTCATGTCGCGTGCCGTCGCCGGCGCCCGCAGCGCTCACCTCCCAGCCGATCTGCTGCCGGAAGAGGCGCAGCAGCTGCAGCAGCCTGTGCCTGCGGGCGCAAGCAGGCACTTGCACGCCTGGTGTGAGCGGCGTTCCCACCGTGCTGTGGTCCTGCGCTAGTGCGGGGCGCACCCGGTGATGCCCCGGGCGTGGCACTGCTCCTCCAGCGTCTGCAGCCTGCGCCTGGCGGCCGCGCTGTCGTGCGTGTGCAGCTCCGATATCTCTGCGCGCACGGTGCGGGCAGCAGCTCCGCTCGTCTCGGGTTGTTTGGCGCGGTCCTTTCTGCGCCTTGGGCGCCAATCCTCACGCACCGCTGTACTCTGCAAAGGCGCTGGACAGCTCCGCGTAGTGCTGCTCCCCGATCGGCTGGTGCTGCTGCTCGCCGACTGCGCCCGCAACTTGGTGCAGCTGCGGCTGGTGGTGCGGGCTGCCCATGAGGTGCGCCACGTCCGTCCAGTAGGGACCCAAGATGGCCATCGGTCGCCTGCGCTCTTAGCCGTGTGCTGCCCGCTTCCCGCTCCTGGCGTCATGGGCCAAACCCAAGGGTGCACGTGGACCCCGTGGTCAAGATTCAGATTTCCAGATCGTCATCAGGGTCCTCGTCAGAGTCGTGCAGGCCCCCATTCTCCTCGTCCGAGTCCCGCACGTAGTGAATCTGGCCGAGCGCCGCTGCTGGTTCGGACCCGCCCGCGTGCGGCGCGTGCGTGGCGGCGCCAGACGTGCCGCCGGCAGCGGCAGGCAGGTACGTCCGCCAGTCCTGCGTCTGGTAGGCGGCCGACGTGCCTCGGTGCTCGTAGGGCAGCACCACCTCTTCCCGGGCCCGCCGCTCCTGCGCATCAGATTGACACGCAATCATGTCATTCGTACCTAATGGTACCATGCCTCTTAACACAGATTCAAGCAGCCCTGCCACTGCCACCCCCTCACCTGCTCGGTCACCGTGAGCCGCATGCTCCCCGCCACCGCCACAGGCGCCTGTGAGGCCGACGCTGCGGCTGGCGCCGCCCCCACGCCCGCCACTGCTGCTCCCGCCACAGCAGTACCCTTGGGCTGCAAGGCATCAGCGCTGCCGCCGCCAGTGGCGCTGCTTGTTGCTGCAGCAGCGCTGGTGCTGGCATTCGCCTTGCTGTCCTGCTGCTGCTGCTGCTTGCTGCTGGAGCGCACGCTGAGCGCAACGAGCGCTTCCGGCGTCATGAGCTGTGCCAGTTGAGGCGGCGCGTCCAGGCACATCATCCCACTGTGCGTCAAGGTGTAAAAGGCGCCCTCGGACCTCAACCGGCCTGCACAGCGGTGAGGACGGCATGCTGTGTGGAATGGGCGAGCATGGAAACCGGTGCAAGGGTGCAACACAGTCAAGGGCGTGCAAGTGAGCGGATGCTGCCAGCGTGCCCCAGACTGTGGCTGCAGCTCAGCACACCTGCTTTGCGGGAGGTGAAGCTGCAGCTCAGGAAGCCGTGCGGTGCCAGTCCCGCCAGCCCTGATGGCGATGACAAAGCGGCAGAGGACGCGGTGAGCTGCTGCAGGGCGTCCCGCTGCAGGCCCGTCACGGCCTCTAACCGCACCACACAGGTGGCCAGGCGCTGCAGCGCTGCACTCACGCCCTGGCCCACCACGTCCTGCGCGGTGCGGCGGACAAGGGGGGGCCCACAAGGCGCACGTCATGATGAGACTCTGGGCGCGGCGCTTGAAGCAACAGGTTCACGTGCAGTCAAGGAGTGGTGAGCAGCAGCCGCACCTCGTGCACAGCCGCAACCATGCAGGACACTTGCGGCGCGCTCTTGAGCTGCTCCACAAACGCCAGCACCTGCACACGGGCACGCTGGGCAATATTCGCTGTTGTTGCCGTGTCTGCTTGCCCTCTTCACCCGATGATCATCCAAGCGTTGCAGCCCTGCGCTCACCTCGCCAGCTGGGTGGTGCAGCAGCAGCGGCGACAGGTTGTCAACCACCAAGCAGCACGTTGCAGGTGTCTGGATGGGCTGCGCCAGGCGGCCGTCGACCCCCTCATCATCAGCGCCAACGTCCAGAGCCTGCAGGATGCCCTGCAGCGCCCCGGAGCCTGCAGAATGACGTGCAGTGCATGACCGCTTCGCTGCCTGGCACTGTGTAGAGACTGCTGCTTACACACTTGTGTGCCTGCTGAAGTGAACGCACCCACAGAGTTGACGAGCTGGCTAGTGTCGTCTGGTGCGCTCTCCTGCGCCGCCTCGGCCTGCCTGCAGCGGAGAGGAAACATGTCGCGTTTGGTGTGCCGGCCCAGGCCAGCCCTGCTGCCCAGCCGGATGCTAAAATTCGGCCATCACCTGAGCCATCCTGCAGGGTCGCTGCACGCATCCACCACGCGCGCCCACCGCCCGGCCGCCCCTGCTGCAGCGTCACCCGGGGCAGCTGGGTCCAGGAGCGCTGCACAGCTGCCATCCAGCATGAGCAGCTTGGCGCTGCCGGCTCCGCATAGGCCCTTGCCCAGAGCGGCCAGGTAGTCGCGCACCAGCTGCAAGCGAGGGGATCGCGCGCCATCGGGTCAAGCGAGCCCACGCAGGCGCACGGCGGCGCTGCACCAGCTGGAGACGCACCCTGTGCATCACGTCGCGCCCGCCCAGGCACTCGAGGCCCTCCTCGCAGAGCAGCACCAGTGGGCGGCTGCTCCCTGCTGCTGGCCGTGAAGAGCTGGAGGAGGAGGAGCCCGCATCGCGCAAATGACGGTTGATGGCCTCCATCCTGAGCTAAGCTGGGTGTGTGCGCGCCTGCGGGGGGAGTGCGCCTTTGCGCATGGGGCGGGCTCGCGCGGAGATCAATTGCAATGCGTCTGTATACGTGCTGTATACGTGGATGAAGTGCCAGGGGCTAGGGTAGCAGGTGCGCAGCTGGCGAAGCGCCGCCGCGCACCAGCTTTCAGGGGGAAAAGCGCGAGATTGGCATGGGAAAGCAAGAGAGTGGCATGGGAAAAGACACGGCAAGGCCTGGACAACTCTGCAAAGGTTCATCAGGGGCAGGTGTATGAACGTCAGGGAGAGAATACATGTGGGCCGCTGCATGGCTTGTGAAAGTGCAGCGTCGCCTGTGTAGGCAGCAGCAGCAAAGGACATGATTGTTTTCTGGCAACAGGAGCCCAAGGGGGGCGCGTGGGTGCACGCGCGGTGCGATGCTGGCTACAAGTGCGATGCACGCTGGCCGTTCGTTGAGCATTAGACCTTATATGTCCTCCCTCCTGGCACACTATGCAGCTGCACACACTGCACATGGCTGGCGGGAGAGGAATGGTGTGGAGCAACCTGCGGGGAGCCAGTGTGACGATGGTGCTGTGGCAAAGCAAATGTGTGCTGCCGTGGAGTGCGTAGCAGTTGTCAACTCGAGAATACCCCCCAGGATTAAGCTGCATCAACTTCGCCTTATTCGTCAGTCGCAAGCGATGGTCATGGGAAAGAACACGCAGCTGAAAAAAGAACCTGAAGAAAGCACCTCCCCAAAGAAGAAGTGGTGAGGGAGGGCAGAGCTACACACACACTCCCTCACGCGCCAGGTAGAGCCTAGCCATGCAGAGCACCCACGCGCGCCGACGCGGGACGCTCGTTCGCCACGCCCGCAATCAGATCCGCCACCGCCATCCCCGCGTCCACCTCCCCGTCTCCGTCCCCGTCCCCGTGCCCGTGCTTGTCCCCGTGAGCACCTGCCCCGGGCCCCACCCGCCGGCTGTGCACCTGCTGGTCCACCGCCAGGCTCCGCGAGCGCAGCATCGTCCGCAGCCGCCCCACGCCCAGCGACGGAGGCCCGCCGCCCGCCGACCCATCGCTGAGCACCGTGCCACTCTCGAGCCAGCCGCGCGCCAGCGAGCCCGACTTGGGCATGAGGACGACAGCCGACGCCGCCGAGGCATGCACCGGCCCGCTCACCACCGTGCCGCTGCTGCCGAGGCTGTTGCGGTGGCCGCGCGCGCTGCTCGGGCCCCAGCTGCCGTGCGAGTCGTTGGCGGACAGAGGCATGGACCGGACGTGGTGCAGCTTGGCGCGCTCGCCGGACTGCTGGCGCTCGCGCTCCACCTGCCGCGCCCTGAGCTGCTGCGAGTGGCGCTGCAGCGACTCGGCCTGCTCCGCCGCCTGCTGCGTGTGCAGCAGCTTCTGCCGCAGCACCTCCTCGGCCAGCACTTGCAGCGCGCTGCCGGGCGGGGCCGGGAGGACAAAGGTGAGCGGCGTGCTGGGGTGCAGCAGCTCGGCCAGCTTGGGGTGCCGCGCCGCCTGCGCCACCTGCCAGGGCAGCTGGTGGCTGCCGTCGGCAGCCAGGCGGGGGTCAGCAGGAGGGGGAGCAGGGGCCGAGGTGGTGGCAGCCCCGGCGGTGGCGCTGCCGGGCGGCTGGCCGTGATACATGGAGGTGGTGGGGGATGCGGATGGGGAGGACTTGTTGCCCTGGGCGGCCATCACCATTTTGCTCTGCGCACGTGTGGCAGACATGTGGCAACGCTGAAAGTGAGCTTGCAAGTGAGTTGGGCCGCCACGACTGTGCACCAAGGCTCGGGACTCACAAAGTGCCGGAGCAGCTGCTTAGCCACGTCGACATGGCCCTTTGAGGCCGCGATGTGGAGCGGCGTGGTGCCACGTGGGTAATCGAGCTGGTACTCGTACGACTCAAACGCGCTGCTGGCGTCCAGGCGAGGGCGGTGGCGCAGCACGGCGAGGAGGCACGCAACGTCGCCCGAGGCCACGGCGCAGTGCAGCGGCGTGAAACCGCACATGGTCGGCGCCTCAAGGTAGCTGCGCAGCAGGACGTGGCGGGTGGTGGGGTGAGGGCGGGTTGCAAGCGTGCTATGCGCCTCCAGGTGTGCGCGCTTGTCCCCCCCCCCCCGTGTCACCGTGCTAGCCCAGGTGTGCTGCCGACGCGGCGAGCGTGCTAACCGCCATGTGCTCGTGAGGACGGGCAAGCCAAAGCCACACCACACCTGAGCTCTGGGCGCCTGGGGCTGCGGCGCCACTGCTCTGGTAGCTCGGCCAGCAGGACCTGGATGCACCTCTCGTGGCCGCCCAGGCACGCGAGATGGACCGGCATGCGCTTGCCCAGCCGGTCCGCCACCCAGGGAGACGCGCCCTGCGCCCGCACATTGGGTGACAGGATCGTCTTCAGCATTGGTTTGCCTCCTGATAGTGAGCGATCCCAGCGAACAGTTGAAATCAGCCGGACCACCGCACCTCACGGAGCAGGAGCGACACGCACTCGGCGTACCCGAGCTCCGCCGCGGCGTGCATGGCCGT
>QAXK01005373.1:0-17382 GCA_004335735.1 Chlorella sp. KRBP
TGCTTGAGGGATGTGTCAAGGGCCCTTGATAGGATGGATAGGAATGATGGGAAGGGAGCAGTCGGCAGGCGATTCGGGTGGGGATGAGGCTGGGGTAGGCTTGCTTTGCGGCATTGCCGCATTGCAGGGCCGCCCGGCCATCTCTCCACGCAGGAGAGCAGCACTCTTGCTCACCAGCTCACCAGTTCAAGCCATGCGATTTGATATGGCGTTAGAGTTGGGTTAGGTCTGGCCACCCGTGTGTGTTCACGCATTGCGTGGTGCGGGGAGTTGCCGGCTCACACGCAGGCACATGGTCAGAGTGGCCTTGCAGTGCGTGGATTAGCTCGTGATTCACTCCCCACTCCCATGGCTGGCTCGACCACAAGCAGCGGTGTAGTTTCTAGAAGGTGGCCTTCGTAGTCAGATGGTGGCCGGTGGTGGTGAATACGGCATGGCACTAGCACACACATAGCACCTAGCATTGCACAAGAAAGAACCATCCTGGCGCCACCTGGCTCCGTTTTGCGACACAAAGATTCGGCACGCATGTACTTGATCTGGACGGACGGTATGCTCACACCATACCTCACACCTTGCCAACACACAATGGGGAGTTTGGTCGAAAGGGCGACCCCTCAAGGGCTCGCAGCAGCATGTAAGCAAGTAGTAGTAAGGTGCATGTCGTCAGCAGGTTTTGCAGCTAGCCCCACGCTCACACTCTTTGATGAGCCCAAAGCACAACGCAACCCCAACCGAACGTCCGGCGCTTTGCTTTCCTGTCCGACGACTACCCAACCTTTCCTGTCCGACCAGCCTCCTTGCCCTTGCTGGCTGGGCTGCCCATGCCACACCCTAAGCATGGTTTGCCTCCATGTGGACTCCTGCCTTCGTTCGCCTTGCGTCCGGAGCCAATTCTTTGGTAATTGAGCAGTCTACGCTCTGACTACCAAGCCTGGGCCGGACATCCCACCAGCGGCTGGGCCGCCCCATTTGCAAGCGCACACACACACACGGCACACACGCGCACACAACGCGTAAAACCACCTGGTGCCTTGGTGCAGCCCCGTTCCGCAACCCGCACACACACGCGCACGCCCGTCAAACCTAAAGGACCCCCAATGCCACATTCTTCGCCCTGACGGTGACCAACCCCTGGTTGTTGATACCTTTGATGGTCACAACACACACCCAAAGGAAAACCACAACAGCACGACTGGATGTTGACGTTGTTAACCCGCCTTTCACACCTCCCCGTTGGTTCTCAGTCCTTGGTACCTGTTAGTGGTTGATTCCCTCCGGCTGGTGGCCTGTGTGGCAGGCTCTATGGCTCCCATTGATTCCTCCCTCTCTAGGTTTGTGTTTGTGCCTGGTTCGGTTTGGTGGACGAGGTTGGTTTCGCTAGTCACGGTGTTGGTGGCTTAAGGTTCTGTGGTGGCGTTGTCTCTTTGTGGAGCTCCTGATTAGGAGCCAGCACGTGGTCCCTCGCCCGCATGTGTGATGGCGCTGGATCGAGTCCCAAACAAGCTCCTGTAGCGGGGCAGGGTCTGGGTTAGGGATGGGTCGGGATGGGGTCTGGGGTGGGACGGGGCGTGGTTGGGATGGAGGTTCACAGCGGCACACCTGGGGGTGACGATGATAAGAAATGGAACTTTGCCGCTCGCGTCGCCCTGGTAGTGTCATGCCTCAGCTGTATGGGCGTGGCTTGCTTGCACGCCTGCCCATGCTTGTCGGCGCGCACAGAGGCTGCCAGTGCGTGCCTGCTAGTGTTGCTCCGTACGGCAGCTTTGTGCCACTTGCGCATTGGGGTAGCCCGCCGTTGCGTCAAGGCATATCCCTGCTCCGTGCCCCGCAAGAGTTGAAGAAGGTGGCGAGAGCAGCACTATGAGCTGGCTCTCCACACCGCTCACGGAATGTGACAGGGCTTCACTGGAGGTTTGGCTTGGTAGATCTAGGGTCTAGCATGTGTGCGTGTGCGCGAAGCATCATGTCTCGGCGGCTGCGTCTGGCGATGAGATGGCTTAGGAGTGTACCTGGGGCCGACGGGACAGGATGGAACAACCTAATGGGTGCGTGTAGCACCCAGTTAGCAGCTGGAGGTGGGAGATTTGGTGAAAGGTCATGATGCAGGCAGGCAGAAGGAGCAGTAGTAGTGGGGCTGAGTATGTGACGGACGGCGTGTGGGTGTAAAGCATACTGGTCACTGGCAGCAAGGTTGGTGTGGATGGGTGTGGGCGCCATGGACGTGTCATCTGATGGCGTGGCGAGATACGATCGTATCTTAGTCGTAGTCTGGAAAATCGTCCTCTGCGGAGGCCCTATGGTATTTCGCTGCACTACTAGTAGCAGAGCTCCTTATGCGTGGCAGTAGCTGGATGGGTGGACGTGAATATACCGCGGTGGTTGGCAGGTTTGAGACAAGGTTGCCTGGGGCAGCGGGGAGGCTCATATATGCACTTGTTGACAGGTGATGCGCAGGGCGAAAGCGAAGAAGCACTTGTTGCCCCAAAAGCACTAGCGGCGTGGTATGGCCTCCTCCGGGTGTGGCCTCCTTCTTCCCTTCCATTGATTAACATCTATCCGGCCTCCTTGCTCTCTCCAGCAAGTGGCAAGCGACGACAACACCTGCAGGCGTTCGCCTCATTCCCCCCTCGTCTCCTTGCTGTTAACAGCCGGGCTCATTCCCAGTCGCTTTCAGCCTTTTGCGACGCCTGCGCCTGCGCTGCTACTGGCTCAAGCATGTCCTGGTACACCTGATGAGGGCGTGCCGCCTGCTTCGCGAGTGCATTGCCAGACGTGTGCGCTGACTCATGTTTGTGGCCCTCAGTCCCTGACCTGGTGCGCTGTGGCAGCTTGTTGTGCTAGTGTGTTGTGCGGGTCGTGTGATGACATATGTTGCTCTGCCGCACGGTATGCAAGCCTCTCGCGTGGATTGCGCGTGTGGCATTCGGCGGGGCAGGCGGTGCCCTGCAGATCCAAGGATGAGGATCAGCGTGGAGGATCATCGTGAAGGATCAGCTGATGATGAGACAGTTCAAAAAAATTCAATTTGTATCGCATGCTTCGCGCGCTGTGCACCTTCAAACATCGCGAACCGCGATCGAATGCGGCAAAATCGACGATGCAGCGCCTGACCCCGCCACAATCGCGGCCAATGGCGCGCTGCGCCGCCAGCAGCAGCCTCGCCGGGAGGCCATCGTCCATCGCCCCCACGCGCACAAGCTGCCGCAGCGCCGCAGCACCGCGCAGCGCGCAGCTACAATGCGAGCCCTCGCAGGCAGACGCTCATACCGCCGATCTCGCCCCATCCTCACCCTCAAGCTCCACCACACGGCGGCAGCTCCTCACGCTGGGGGCACCAGCCGCAGCGCTGCTGCTTGCTCCGGGCGCAGCCATGGCGGAGACGCCTGCCTTCCTGCAGAGGGGGCTCTCCAAGTGAGGGAGGCGGGACTGTGGCCGCCTGGCGACTAGCAGCGAGCGCCACACGAGCTCGGCAGAAGGGCATCAAACTGCAAGGAGAAGCTGCAGCATGAGCACCATGCTGCTTGCAGGTACATCAAGAAGAAGCGGTTGGATCCGCTCGACACGTACGTCCCGCTGGTTCTGGAGGCGCGGGAGGCTCTGGAGGGCGCTGGCACGGTGCGGGGGGCAGGCGTGCACAGTGGGGTGTGTGTGGTGAGCTTTACATCTGGTACAGCCATGTCTGGCAAGCAGATTCCAGTGTGTGCGCTTGCCCAGCCGCGATAACCAAGGCAGCGCTGATCAGCAGCGAGGAAAGTTTAGGCACCAGCTGCACCGGGAGCATGCAGCCATCAAGGCACCAACGTCTGGCCGCAGTGGGGTGGGGTGCCTGCCAGAGGTGCTCCTGGCAGGTGTGTGAGTGGCTCCAGCTGCCCTCTGCCTCCTCTCTCCTGGCCTGCAGGAGATGCTAACCAACATAGTGACGGCTCGGGAAGCGCTACGGTCCGGGCCCTTTGACGGCCTGCGCGAGAACGTGCGCGTGCTTGGCGAGTACGCCGTGATCAACAAGAAGGAGAAGGAGGCGGCGCCGCTGGTCAACGGCTTCCTCAGGGCGCTGGAGGCGTTTGACCAGGTGCTGGGCGTCTCCATCAGGTGATGATGAGGGACCGTTGTCAGCGGGTGATGGAGGCGTTTGGCCAGGTGCTGTGCGCGTCCATCAGGTGATCATTTGTGCTTGGCTGTGGCTGCACCTGCACAGCAGCTGCCAGGTCAGGTGCTGACGAGCTGGTGCTGATGTCGTGTCTTGACCTTCGCATCTGGCAATCCGGCGCAGTCTGTGACGCCTCTGACGCTTCATGACAGTGGAATGCTGGCCCCAGCGTGGTGGCACCCATCGCACGGCGCATCACAAACACTGGGGGAGCTGGGGATAGCCCCGGGTTCTGTGCGTGATGATGATTATCTGTGCTCATCTGCTTGCCAGAGATGGCCGCGCCAGATGTAAAGCTCGACACACACACTGAGGCTCCGTCGCCGCCCCCCTGTGCCCGCAGGGAGGACAAGCCGCTAGACGTGGAGGCGGCAAAGGCCAAGCTCCAGGGCGCAGTGCAAGCCCTGGACGCTCTGCTAGCCACCGTGCCCGAGGACGTGCTAGAGCGCAGCAGGAGGGTGCTGGAGGTGGCAAGGGCCAGGGAGCGGGCTGCTGCCGCCGAGGCGGCAGAGGCAGAGGCAGCAGCAGCACCAGCGCCGCCGCAGCAGGAGCAGCAAGAGGCTGCTGCAGCTGCGGCGGACTCAGCAGCGCAGCCGGCGGCTGTGGAGGGCAAGGCGGTGCAGGCGGAGGAGGAGGCGGGGGTGGCGGAGGCGGCAGCGGCGCCTGCGGTGGTGGAGGCAGCGGCGGTGGCGGAAGCTGCGGAGCAGGTGCCTGAAGCGGCGGTCGCAGCGCAGTGATGCTGCCCGGATTTGATTTCGGATTTCGGACTGCATGCGTGCTGTCTCGGATGGCCTGTATGCTTGTCCGCTTCGCCCCTGCGGCTGTGCTTGACAGCAGGTTAGCTTTTTGCCGCGAGTTTTGGCCGGACAGACCAGTGCAACGTGCACCAGAGGAAAGCACAACAAGCCATGCGGCACCAAGGGCCTTTTGCCCATCCCTCATGTACAAAGCGCCCCAAGTGCTCAGGAAAGTGACCTCAGTCCTTTTCCAGGAAGCGGTTGGGGTCGTAGTGCTTGTAGTCGAGTGCCTGCACAGCAACACGCTCCAGCGGCAAAGACGACACGCGCGAGTGTGTCAAGCTTTACGTCTGGCGCGGACATCTCTGGCATGCAGATGAGTGTGTGTGTAGCTTGGCTAAACGCCGCATCAACCAAGGCAGCACGCGAGTCAGCCCAAGCGGCGCGTGCAGCTACAGCATGGCAGGAGGACATGATGCCATGAGGCCCAGGCTCGGGCGCGCACCTTGAGGCTGTTGTACACAATGGCCACCCAGAAGAGGCACAGTCCGGTGCGCTGCACTATCCACAGCACCAGGTACGGCGTCATGTACCACACCTGCAGCTGCGGAACGTTCTGCTGTACAAGCACCTGCACACGCACACGCGCGCGGTGCGGGGGCACGGCTCGCCACGGTTGTCTTGACGCACGGCTCGCCAAGGCTGCTTCTTGCCCTTTGCAGCACACGCAAGCGGACGCTGCATGCAGCTGTCCAAAGCCCAATGACACATCTGCCAAATGTTCTGGTCGCCCCCCTTGATGGGCTGCACACACTACAGAGCCTGGGCTGGTCTGGTGCCCAATCTACGTCGCTGCTTGACCCCTGGTGCCTGAAGCCCCGTTTTTCAAGCTTACACGCACACACACACGCACGCGCGCACTCACGATGTAGTAGATCTTTGTTGCGAGCATGAGCACCAGCTCCACGGCCCAGACCAGGTACAGCCAGCGGAACTCCCGGAGGTACACGTCGTACCGCCCCAGGCGCACCGCCAGCGTCTGGTTGGTCACCACGAAAAAGGTCATGATGCTCACCACCAGCATCACGATTTGCAACCTGCGGCAACAGCAGCGATGGGACGCTGCCCACACATCAGCGAGGGTCACGCGCGCACACAGCCGGCCAGAAACGTGGGTGGAGTTGACGGCGTTGGCGACCGTGCGTCCTAGGGGTCCAAGGCACCCACCGTCACCGGCCTGGATGGGTAGTAAATCCTGTGCCGTTGGCACGCCAGCGCTCCCTCTGCTCCCCCAACAGCGCACACTCACAAGGACAGCAGGATGAGCAGCTGCTTGTTGCTGCTGATGAACGGGTCGGTGTACCCCGTCACCATCACGTGGATCACCACCACAGCCAGCTTGACCCAGAACGTCCAGAACAGGCGCTTGGTGGTGTGTTGGTTCTCCGGCAGGAAAGCCTGCACATGGGGTGCGTGCGGGGTACGCGTGGGCGGGCGATGTGCCCCTCCTGCTCTACAGGAAGGAGGAATTCCCCTCCCTCCTTCAAGCGTGCTGCAGGTCGTGCTCATTGTTCCATTGAGGCTCGCCCTGTGTCCCCCAGTGCGGCGCACACGACGGCGCACCTGCAGGAACTGCTCAGCCGGGTCGTCCTGGTCCTCCCTGGCTTTGAGCGGCGGCTGTATGTGCACTGCGGTCTGGTGCCGCTGCGCTGCCTCGCCCTGCGGCCCGTCGCTGGGCTGCCAGGCTAAGCTGGGGGCCGGCTTGGCGCACACGCTGGCGTTGGGTCGTGAGTTGGGCCCCAGGCCCGCTGCGGCCCACTCAAACATGGGGTTCATGATGATGCTGGAGTACTGGCCGTGCTGCTGCTGCTGCTCGTGCTGCTGCGCGGTGTAGGGCACCGCCGGCCCCGCCGCAGGCGCCTGCAGAGACGTCGCCATGCCGCCGACGTCGTGCTGCGCTAGGCTCTGCCCCAGAGCCAGGACCTTCGTGTGAGCGCTTCCCCCCTGCTTCTCCTGCTCCTGTTTCTTTTTCTCCTGCTGTTGGGTGCATGATTTTGGAGGCTTTGCGCGCCCGAGCTCGGCGTGCTGCGCCCAGGTCAAGCCAAGGCGAAGGCGAAGGCGAGGCCAAGTCGCTGCTCGCGAGAAGCGCTCGCCGCTTGTCGCCCACAGCACAGCTCGAGGAGGCACTAGCAGCGCCCAGGGAGGACAAGGAGCAGGATGCGGGCGCTTTCGATGGCGCGGCTGCTCAAGACGGCCATGTCGAATGGCGTCGCTGCTGCGGAGCTCCGCCTGCTGCAGCAGGTGCGCGCTCTGGAGGCATCGGGGCACCCAGCGTCGTGGCCCATCAGTGCGAGGCTCGTCAGGGCGAGCATTCGCAGGCGCTCGCGATGGCACGGTGATGCCACACGCATCGCCCGTGCGCACGCACGCTACCAGCTCGGCTCCAGGCTCGCCGTGATCCTGCGTGTTCCGTGGCCACCTGCCCGAGCGGGGCAGCGCGCACCAGCAGCCACTCAGCAGAACCAGCACAGCACGATTGATGGGGCACAGCATCGCCACAGCTGGAGGCACCAGGTGCATCAGGAGCAGCGTGCAGGTCGAAGCAGCCACGGTGGGGACGGTGCACCACTGGGTGAGCACTCAGCAGCGCTGGCTGGAGTGCACTTCGCAATCGAGCGTGGCCAGCGCAGCAAACGGGTTGCCGGCGTGGGGTCTTCCTGCCAGAGCAGTGGCGATGGGAGTCGCGCACGACGGGAATACCTCGGCGCAGGCACGATGCGCGATGCAGGCCCCACGTCGAGGGGCCAGGCAACACGCCCATGGACTGCGATCGCCCTTTGGGAGGGACCTGCACGAGGAGGTGCCACACTCGTTGGGTGCTCCTCCGTGTATCTTGCAGGGGGCCAGCAGGGGCGTGAGCTCTGGCGCAGCGGCGGCTGAGGGTGCATCCCACGGCTCCAGCACGGCACACACGGCCGCCATGCTGGGGGGCGCCATCGCCGGCCTGTTTGGCGCGTCGGTCGTGGCTTCTGCCAACGAGGTCGGCGACGGCATGCACTCACCGCACTACGGGTGGAACCACGAGGGCATCTTTGACTCGTACGACCACGCCTCCATCCGCCGTGGCCACCAGGTCTACCAGCAGGTGCGGTCACGCGCTCCGCTAGCCGTCGCTGCTTTGTGGGGGCGGGCAGGGGCAGCGGCGTAGGGGCAGAGCTCTGGAGAGACAGTTGGCCGGGTGCAGCGGGTGGAGCCAAGCCGTGGGCAGCAGCGGCACCATCTCGCACGCAATGAGCTCCGGTGTGGGATGTGCGCTGCCGCGCGCGTGCGTGTGCAGGTGTGCGCGGCGTGCCACAGCATGCAGTACCTGCACTGGCGCCAGCTGGTGGGCGTTGCCTACACCGAGGAGGAGGCAAAGGCGCTGGCGGCGGAGACTGAGGTGCGGCGGCGGCGGCCCTGTAGCTCTGGAGCTCATGTCAGCTGACAAAGGCCAACAGCTGGAAAGCAGGCACCTTGGGGGGAGCCGTAGCAGCAGACACTATCCGGGGAGGTGCCGCAGAGCTGGGTGTGGCAGGTTGAACATCTCAGCATTTCAGGCAGGCCCGGGTGCGCGGCTGCATGTGCGATGGACAGCGCGTCTCTATGACGCGTCCCTATTTCTACCCAACTGCACAGGTTAAGGACGGTCCCAATGACGAGGGCGAGTACTTTGAGCGCCCAGGCCGCCTGTCGGACAAGCTGCCCATCCCCTACGAGAACGAGCAGGTGTGCGAGGGGGCAGCCAGGCAGGTGCTGCTGCGTTGCAGCGCAACGGTCGGAGCGGGTGCTTGGTCAGCGAGAGCAGGGAAAGCGACCAGAATCGCACCAGGACAGGCCGCCTGGGTGTCGCAACGCACAGGCACAGGGAGGCTGCAGCAAGTGTGGGCACGCAAGCAGGTGTGCCGAGCTCATGCTTCGGCTCTTCTGCCACCCGCGCCCAACCTGATTTTGTTTTTACCGCCCGCCCCACGACACCCACAACACTCGCGCAGGCCGCCCGCTACGCCAACGGCGGCGCGTACCCCCCGGACCTGTCGCTCATCTCTGGCGCGCGCCACAACGGGCAGAACTACATCTTTGCGCTGCTGACTGGCTACAGGGACCCGCCCGCCGGCATCAACGTGCGTCATGCGACGAGCTCTGTCCTGCCGCCATACGACATGGGCTTTGCTCTGCGTGGCACCCATGCGTGTGCGGGGGGTGGGCGCGCTACCGTCACGCTGCGCTTGCACCGGCGTACCTTATGATTGCCCTCTGCGCTGCTGTCACCGCCACGCCTTCCTGCATGCAGATCCGCGAGGGGCTGTACTACAACCCGTACTTCCCTGGCGGCGCCATCGCCATGCCCAAGATGCTGGTGGACGGCGGTGCCGAGTACGACGACGGAACGCCCGCCTCGGCGTCGCAGCAGGCAAAGGACGTCGTCACCTTCCTCACGTGGTCCTGCTACCCCTTCCAGGTGCGCCGCCCTGGCTGCTGCTGCCTTGCTGGCCACAGGACACGCAGCGAGCTCGCACTGGACTGTTGCACGCGCCTGGGGACGATGCGTGCGGGAGCGATTGCGTGCGGAAGCGATTGCGTGCGTGGTGGGGGTGCGCAGGACGAGATGCGCCTCATGGGCATCAAGGCCTGCGTGGTGGTGACGGCCATGATTGGCTTCATGTCGTACGCCAAGCGGCTCAAGTGGGCGCCGCTCAAGTCCCAACGCATCGTGCTGGACGTCGTCAACTAGGCTGTGTGCAGGCGGTGGAGAATGATGAGATGAACAGTGGAGCCCGCGTAGAGCGCGCCTGCTACCAGTAGAGTCTTGCAACTTGCCTCCCTCTCCACGCCATGGAGACTGCACCACCAGATCTTGGGGCGTGAGCTCGATTCACATCTCGCAGCGATGGCGTGCAGCGCAGCAGCGATGGGGACCCAGACATCCTCGGCGCCCCTGCAGCGACTGCGGCCGTGTGTCGCGCACTGCCTGGGCGTGCGGCGGCTGGCCGCCTGGGCGCCTCCGCCGTCTCGCCGCGCCCACGCCTGCGCAGCTCAGCAGCAGCAGCAACGGCAGCATCAGCCTCTCCTCCGCTCCAGGTGCGCGCCGCCAGGCCCATCGCTCCTTCCGCACGCTTCTCTGCCACGCAATCTCATCCCTTGCGGCTCTCATATGCCTGCGCAGGCGGTGCACACTGCTGTGCCGTGCAAGCGGAGGCGGCAGCAATAGGAGTGAAGATCAGCTCTCATCAGACGGCAACCTGGCGTACACGCTCGGCATGGCGGCGCTGTGGATCGGCCTCACAGGTGCGACATGCTGCTGCCTTGCGTGACCTGCTGGCCCACTTTCCATTGTACCATTGTGCCTCACCTGCTTGCGTGGTGGGCGCCTGGCTGCGCGCAGCGTACGCCTTTTTCTTGTCGCCCAACCAGACGCCCTACCGGGACCAGATCTTCATCAAGCTCCTAGTGGGCATCCGCGAACCTGGGGAGGACTTTGTCGTCAACCAGGTGAGAGCAGGCGTGGCGTGGGGACCCCGCAGGCGCTCTTTGGTAGCAGCCGTCCCATCATACCTTCACCAGGTGGCATCCACCTGCAGGACGACCCTAAGCAGCCAGCACCTCGCCACGGCACCCAGCTGATGCTAGTGCCCACGTTGACTGCGCCACGCAGGTTTACACGGCCCTGTTCAACCTCATGGGCATCTGGCCCCTGGTCTACAGCGCACTGATTGTGCCAGGGGGGCGATCAGCCAACAAGGTGCGGGCAAGACGACCTTTTTGGAGCCATGGCCTGCCGCGGTGACTGCTTTTACTCTGTAGCCCGGGTCAGGCGGTGCTTATCTAGGCCAGGCGAGGAATCAACCTGCCACTGTTGATGCGGCCTGCACACTGTTGATGCGGCTTTGACGCCCTGTTTGCAAGCTATGCACACTGCCGTGCCGCCCCACACACTGCGCTGCGCAGCTGCCGGCGTGGCCCTTCCTGTCGCTGTCCTTTGGCTTTGGCGTGTTTGCGCTCTTCCCCTACTTCACATTCTGGCGCCCCGACCGCGACCAGCAACTACCACCGCCAAAGGCGGAGCTGGTGAGTGGCGCCACATTTGCTCCGCACTTCACACTGCTTGGAAAGCGTGGTGGGGAAGCTGCCGCAAGTGAGGCGTTGGGAAAACTTTGCGAGACTGCCACGAGGGAACCACTGGCATGGACGATTGATTGGCGTCCAGTGAATGCCTTCCCTGACGCTGGCGCCGCTGCGCGTGTAACGTGCGCAGGAGGGCTGGAACAAGCTCTTTCTCAAGGGCGCCGAGACGCCTGTGCTGCCCGCGCTCATGATTGCGGGAACCTTGGCCATGTTTTACTTGGCTGCCACTGCCGGTGAGCATACGAGCGGTGAATGCAGCACTGGCTGGACGCACGTGCGGTAAACCATGCGGTAAAGCTCCCTCGCTGCCGTGGGCATCAGAATGCTGCATGCGGCACGCCTGCTGCCTCTTGCCAGCCCATATGCAGCGTGCACTGCTGTGACAGAAAGAGAGAGAGAGGGAGACGGGCGGTCACATGCATACGTGAGCTCGCCATTTTGCCATCTGCTGCAGTGCCACGCGCAATGTGGCCACCTCTCAGAGGCACATGTCTAGGTGTAGCTCCTCATCCACTGCACGAGAACGAATGCACCTGTGGCGTTGTGCGTGCTACGCAGGCGGCCCGGCATGGTCAGAGTATGGCAAGCTGGTGGAGGAGAGCCGGCTGGTGCACGTAACCACGCTGGACTTCATGTGCCTCACGGCCTTTGCGCCCTTTTGGATGCAGAACGACGCAGAGGGGCGCAACTGGGAGGGAAGGTGCGTGTGTGGCGTGGCGCAAAATTGTTCTGATGCCTCATACGCTGTGTGCACACGCTGCGCTGGGATGCACACAGGGGCGTTCGCACTCGCACCAGAGCTCGGGGCAGGGCATAGTGGTGTGCGTCGTGTGCCGGTGATGATACTCTCGACACGTTATGCCAGAGGCATCCCAGTCTCCGCCGATGAGCGTGGCAACATTCTTGATAGGAAGAACTGAGGCACCGCGGCGCACCTAGCCTTTCCATCACACCCAGGTGGCACGCGATGGTCATTGGCCCCCCTGCCGTGGCAGTGCAGCCAAACCCGTCCTGACGCCGCCGCATGCTCACGCTGCAGGAACACGTGGCTGCTGCCGGCGCTGTCGGTGCTGCCCGTGTTGGGCCCTGCCGTCTACCTGCTGCTCCGCCCCAAGGCCGACTTGAAGTGATCGACGCACACTGTACCTTGCACGCGCCATCTGCATCCGCAGAGTACTCTCACTGCTCTGCTCCCTGGCTCCTGCTGAAGTGTCCTAAATTTGGCAAAAACCGATCCGCTTTGAGCCTCCTTTTGAGAGAAAGAGACAGGACTCCAGCACGGAGCAGTGCTAGCGGTCGGGCAAGAATGGCACAGGCCTTGCGCGCACGCGTCCGAGCGAGATGAGAGCGATTGTGATGATGGCCAGCGAGCCGGCAGGAGGCAGGAGTCGAGGAGGACGCCCAAGAGCCCCTCGCGCAGCCTTCAGGGCGCTGGTCTTCAGCGTCGCGGTGGCCCTGTGCCTGGCTGCTGCTGCATCGGATGCCGTGGTCGTGCCGTCCTTCCATCTGGTACGCCTTCACCCAGCCAGCAGCGCAACGCAGGCGGCCGAGCAGCAGGAGGCAGGCGCGGCATCGCCCCGTGAGCTGCTGACTGGTGAGTGCGAGCAGCAGGGGCGCGACAACTGCCTTTTCGCGTCCACGCCGCGAGACATCAGCCACCACGAGCACGCCGCGCTTGCAACCTGTGCACCGCAGGCGAGCTATCGCTGGGCGTGTGGCTTCGCGTCGTCGACTTGCGTGCTGGCGCTGCCGAGCATCCGCCAGGAAAAGCAGCCATCGCGCAGCATGCGCCCAGCAACCAGCACAGCGAGGAGCGCAGCGGCAGCGAAACACTGCTAGCTATTGACCTGCAGCACGGCATCGCCGTCACAGCCGTGCAGGCGCTGTGGAGCTCCGTCAACGAGCTTGCGGGCCACGAGCAGGTACGTGCGATGTTGACCACGGCGCAGGGGAGTGCGCGCAGGAGAGCGGAGAGGCAACGAGTCACTCGCGTGCTGCCTGGCTCGTGCAGGGCTCGTGCCTGGTCGCGCGTCTTTGGAATGGCAGCGAGGAGGCGCTGGGCTGCAGCCCGACTGGCAGCTGCAGTCCGTGGCAGCACTTGCTGCTCTCAGGAGCCAGGAGCACACAGCAGTCACAGCTGCACCCAGCAGGAGCACATCAACAGCAGCAGCAGCAGCAGCAGCAGCAGGTGGAGGCATACGTCGACGGCCAGCTCGTCGCGCTCATCCCCGTACCATGCGCGTGGCTCCGACTGGCGCAACAGCACGCAGCAAGCATGTCAGCGCTGCAGGACGCACCGGCAATCACGCTGGGCGCCGCACTGCAGCACACGACCCCGCACGCTGAGGCACCCGATGGTGGTGCACCGTGGTGGCGCGTGAGCGAGCCATCACAGGCGTCAGGTGGCGGCAACCCACCGGCAATGGCGCTGCAGGTGGCCAGTGTAGCGCTGTGGGCCACTCGGCTCAACGGTGAACAGGCGGCGGAGCTCACCCGCCTAGGGCACTGCACCCTAGGGCCGCGCCGCAGCGACACTGGCGCCAACAGCAGCGATGTCAGCGATGGCAGCGGCGATAGCGACGCAGCGTCCGGGCCTGCCCCAGTGGCCACGTGGCAGGTGTCGCAGCTGCTGCCCCAGCCCCACCCAGGCAGCACCAGTGGCGGCGGCGGCGGCGGCGGCGGCGGCAGCGGCACGATGCGTGCGTTTCCTTTGGAGGGCATCATCATGCCGTGCAGCTGTGCGCCAAGGGGGGGCCAGGCGGCGGCCGCCCAGGGCGGGGGCGGCGTCGGCGACAGCTGCGGCTGCGGCTGCGGGACGCAGCCGCATGCAGCGGGCGGGCGTGGCGGAAGGGCAGCCGGGCCGTTGCTGCCTTTGCCTGGGTTGGTGGCGAGGGCGAGGACGTTGGGTGAGGTTGCTGCGCAGAGCGTAAGGGCGAGCGCAGCGATGGTGCGGGCGAGGGTGCTGGGGGAGCTGGATGGGGACGGCGTGAGCGTGCAGACGGTGCTGGGACTGAGCCTGGGCTTGGCGGGGGCGGCCTTCATCGCTTTGTTCCTCGCCATTTACGTGAGTGAGGAACAACTCACGTGAGGATGCGGGAGAACGGGACAGGGTAGGCTGGCAGTTGATCGTGGTGGGTGCATGTGCGCAGCGCCAACAAGGCACCAACACAGATGCCAGTCGCTTGCTTGCTCACCCCACCTGTGTGAACACTGACGCACGCGCGCGTGTGGCACCGTTCCCTTGCAGCTGTGGCGCATGCACAAGAACCTCAAGGCCATGCAGGACATGCTGGGGAGCATCCTGGCGGCTGGCAAGCCAGGGCAGTCGGCCAAGCCCTCGGGCACGGAGCAGATGCCCAGCGCCCCAAACACCTACGGTGCGGCTCATGCTCTAGGGCTCATGGGCTGATGGGTTGGTGAAGGTAGTCTCTGCGTTGTCGCAGCTGCATACGCCCTGTGTCGCTGTGTTGTCGCGTCGCCGTGTCGCCGCGTTGCCTCTTCACCACACTATGGATCACCTTCCGCACGTGTGTGCGCGCTTGCAAACGGGGTCGCGGCAACCAAGGCATCACGGATCAGCAGCACGTGTGCCCCCTGTGCAGCCTCCAAACGTGTGTCCCTTGTGCCCTCGTGCCTCTGCAGACGAGCTGCTGCTGCGCATGAGCCGCAGCATGTACAGCGCCAACCTGCGCAACCAGCTGGGCCACAGCTTGCTGGGCGGCAACGGCAGCGCGCGCTTCCAGCCCGCAAACCTCAACTTCAGCGCCGTGGACAGCACGGCCAGCGGCGCTGGCATCAGGTGAGCTGGAAGCAGCAGGACGAAAGAGGATCGTGCCTTCCATCTGCGTTTTGGGGGCGTGTGTCCTCGTGCTGACACGTGTGGATGTGCTCCTTGCCCCACCCTTACCCTCGTTCCCACGCTGCCTCCTTCCAAATCAACCCGTTCCGCACGCTGCCCCCATCCAAATGCTGCTGCAGGCACGCCGCGCACTCCACGCCTGCCCCAGGGTCCAACCACCACATGCTGCTGGGGGGAGCGGGACCCAGCAGCCACCTGCATGTGGACTCTGCGGCAGGCAGGAACGCCGTGACGCCCACGACACGCGACATGTACGCCGCACAGTCCATGTAAGTGCAGCCGTGGGTGCAGGCAGGCTCTGGGATATCAATCGTACTCCGCAAAGTAAGGGAGGGCTCCCACTACAGTGTCACGCTGTCACACTGTCACGCATCAGGAATGTCGCACCCTCAGAACAGCTGCTTCGTTTCGCAAGTTTTACAGCTTCACGCGTGTGTGGGGAAGTGCAGCCATGGGTGCAGACAGGCTCTGGGACGTTCAGTACCATGTTAGGGCGCTGCTGACGTTGTTGTTGAATGTCTTCAGCCGGGGCGGCTCTTTGGGTTTAAGCGGGCAGTAAAGTGGGCAGTGCAATGTCGGGCATAAGCATGCAGCGACATTGAACAGGGACGCCAAATGCTCATCCTGGATGCTGCCATGCTCTCATCCCAACCACACAGGCTGAACGCTGCCAACGCTGGCACAATGCTGCCGGGTACCATGAGTGATGTGCCGCCGCAGCACATGGCGCTGATGCACGACATGTCAGGTGCGTAGGGGCTGCTGGGGTGTGTGGGGATGGCCACAGGGCAGGCAGGGCAGGTGGGCGACGTGCCGCCACAGCACCTGGCGCTGATGCACGACATGTTTGGTACGTGATTGGCCCGGGCCCAGTCATGCAGGACATGAGGTGGGGCTCGAAGAAACCCATCACCACAACTTACTCGCTCCCTGCTTTGGCGCGCGGATCTGCCTGCCTCAATCACATGCACCTGTGCTGCTGGTGGTTCGGTGACTGCATGCTCTGGCCTGGGCTGGTGCCTAGTCTTTCCTTGCTGCTGATTCGTGCTGCCTTTGTTACCGCGGCTGGGCCGCCCCGTTTGCAAGCGCACACACATTGTGCTGCTGGTGATGCTGCCACCGCTTGCGCACGCAGGCATGATTGACGGCCCCAGCGTGAGCGACAGCGCCCTCCCTGCGCCCATCCAGCACATGCTCATGATGCAGGTGCGGTGGGACCCCAGGGCTTGCAATGGGGTTAGGGTTGAGGTTGAGGTTGAGGTTAGAGCAAAAGCGACATCGCCCTCTCTGCGCCCATCCAGCACATGTGCGGTGAGAGAGGGGCTTACAGTGGCTTGCAGTGGCTTCTTCAGTTGCACGTGGACAGTGGTGCTGCGACGCAGCGCGCACACTTACCTCCCTTGCTCCTTCCTTGCTTATCTCGCTCACGTTGCAGGGACTCCTCCCTCCGCACCTCATCCCCTTCGCCGCCAACATGCACCAACAGGGCACCGGCGGCGGCGGCGGCGGCGGCAACGGGTCCTCCACCCCTGGAGGCGGTTTAGGCAAGCCCTTGACCGGCACCAACAGCGCCGCCTACATGTACTCCGCCATGCAAACCCCGAACGAGGTCACGCCGGCGTCTATCGGGCAGCTGTCAGACGGCTACCCGCTGCCTGCTTCCCTGCAGCAGCAGCAGCAGCAGCAGCAGCACGGGGGGCGGGGGTGGGGAGGGCCGCAGCAGCTGCCGTCGCAGCCGCAGTCGGGGTCTGCGGCGAGGAGCCGCATGGGGGAGCTGTCGCCGCAGGTGCACCTGATGCTGGCTCTGCAGCAGCAGCAGCAGCAGCAGCAGCAGCAACAACAACACCAGCAACAACAGCAGCAGCAGCAGCAGCAACAGCAGCAGCAGCAGGTGCAGATGCAGCAGCAGGGCAGTATGCCCCCAGGCAGCGACGGCATGATGGGCGGGCAGCAGCAGCAATCCATGAACAACCAGTCGCCCCACAGCCGCACCTCCCAGCCTCCCGCCGCCGCCCCGTCCATGACGTCCACCATGGCATCGCCGTTACTAAGCCCTGGCAATACCTCCGACATGGACAACATGCTCGGCGGCTTCCCGCCCTGGGCCCAAATGGCGGCTAGTCTAGGCAACAACAACAACAACAACAACAACAGCAACAACGCAACGTCGCCAATGGGAGCGGATAACGGCGGCCGGGCAGACATTGCGGACAGGGGCGGGCCTGGGAGCGGTGGCGGTGGCGCCGGAGGCATGCAGGAAATGCTGATGTCGGGTTTTGGCACCAGCGGCGGCGGCATGGGCAATCAAGGCGGGGCGGGGGGGCGGGAGGGGGGCGGCGGCAACGGCGCCCTGTCTCTTCTCTCCGTCATGACGAGCCTGGCACCGAGCATTTCCAGTGGGGAGCCCTCGCCGTCGACTGCGTTGAACGTGACGAGGGACGGTGCGGCAGCGGGGGCAGGTGGGGCTGGTGGTG
>QAXK01005374.1:0-23317 GCA_004335735.1 Chlorella sp. KRBP
GACAGTGCCTCTGCACCACCCCTGGCACCAATGGCTGCTGCCCACCCCCTCCATCGCTCCCCCGCCCGCCCCCCCAGGGCTCACCTCAATCTCCACGCCAATCTCGTCAATGCCGAGGAACACAAATGAGATGAGGAACATGGCGGGCACACTGAGCCAACCTGTGAGCGACGTGCAGCAGAGTGAGAGGGTGACGCGTCACGCGGCGCAGTATGTGAGGCAGAGCAATGTATAGTGTGTTTGCCCCCAGCCCCACTGCAACGCACCGAGCACGGGCCAGAGTGCCAGCGGCAGCGTGGTGAGGAACACCACCAGCGAGCGCGCCGTGTGCCTGCAGGCAAGGCCACCATGCGCACAGGGCACCACAGTGAGGGAGCAACAGCACACTGGCAGCCCACCATACGCAGCCACACAACAACTGGCGGTGCACTGGCGACCATAGGAGCAACAAAAAGGCCTGGCAGCACGACTGAGGCGCACCTGGTGTATGAGAGTGGGATGGGTGTGCCCAAGATGCGGTCACAGCCCCCAATGACGCCCAGCATCTCACTGAGCGCCTTCTCCAGGCTCAGCATCACGTGGCGGGGCGCACCACGGCTGGCCATCTCACGCGACAGAGCAGTCATCCTGCAGGGCAGGGCATGCACACGCACGCACGCATGAGGTGGGAGGGAGCAAGCCCTAAGCCCTGGCGCAGGGCGGGCCTAAGGGAGGCTGGTAGTGCATCATGGGGCCGGGCTGCCAGTGTCTCCTCCCGCGAGCCGCTCACTTGCATATGACGTAAAAGGGCCGGTTGGGCTGGGCCAGCACCTCTGCCGCCTCCCTGGGTGAGAGCAGCTCGTTCACCTGCACGACGCGAGGGAGGCACGGCAAGGGCAAGCACCTCACTCAGTGACTGGACACCTGTGGGGTCCCTGCTGCTGCGTGTGGCGTTGAGCTGTGGGCCATGGCTCCGTAGCGCGGTGCAGTGTGGACGCAGGGTGCGAGCGTGGCTCACCACTTGTGAGGGGTCGTCCCTGAAGGCTGTTGGGTCGTTGGGGTCGGTGCGTGTGCGTCCCTTGCGCAGGTGCGCCTTGAGGGTGAAAGCAAGCACCTGCAGGCAAATGCACACCAAGGGTGGGGCTGGGCAATGGGGCAGTGCATGGGGCCTGAGTGCGCGCCATCTCTGAGTGCTGGAGCTGCACACTCTCTTGGCGACGGGCCAATTCACCTGTCCATCGTGTGAGCGCGACCTGGCCCCACTACCAACCCTAGCCCTAACCCTGGCCCCTCACCTGCACGTATCGTGCCGCGCGGCTGCACAGGTCCCTCTGCGTGTAGGTGGCCGCCAGACGCACCCAGTCCCTGCTGTACCGAATGAGCGTGCCCCACAGCATACGACCCTCTGCACGCACACATGCGCACACGCACACACACGTGCGCATCATGCACACACCTGCCTGACCTCCGACTGACCCTGCTGGTTCCAACCAGTTGGACCCTGAACCCACCACTGCTAGCCACCACTGCTAGCCACCACCCCACCACTCCCAGCCACCACTCCCAGCCACTACTGCTAGCCACCACCTGCTAGCCCCCCACCTGTGAAGCGTGCAAAGCTCGAGTTGGTCCTGAAGACCAGCAGCAGGGAGAGCGCCGCTCCAAGCAGCGTGTGCGGCACCATGGGGATGCCAAACTGCACACAGGCACGTGCACGCAGGCAGGGGCCACACACGACCACGCTCTGGATGCACGCTGGACATCTCAATGGTTGTGGCACTTGGAGCCAACGCCGCAGTAGTAATGGCCCCACGCACCTGTGGCCAGTGGCAGGGGATGGCCATGTTGATGGCGCCCACCATGACACTGAGCAGTGCGAAGAAGAGGCAGGGCCGGAAGGTGCGCCGCAGCACGGTCGAGTGCACCATGCGCTGCAGGTAGAACTGGTATCGGTTGGCGCTGCGGTGCCGCTCCCACATGTCCTGGTTGAATATCTGGGCGACGGTGGTGCCGGAGGAGAGGAGGGAGTGGTTGAGACCTGCGAGGGGGCCGTGGGTCACATGGGGTCACATTCTCACACCGAGTGAGCGCGGCAAAGCACGACCACGACGTGCCTCTGGAGCCTACTGGAGCCTCACCAGGGTCGGTCTCCAGGAGCTGAGCCCGCACGGTGGTGAGATGCTGCCGCGCCACCACTTGCACGTCGTCCTCCCACGGCGCGTGGCAGCCTCCTGCCTCAGCGTCACACAGCTCGTCCTCGTCAGGTGCTGCGTGCTGCGGCTGCAGCTGCGCTGCGGAAGGCGAGCGCTTGACTGGATGGTTGTTGCTGCCCCGCGCTGAGGAGGCGGCGGCGGGGGTGAGGATAGAACCGTCCTCGTTCTGGGCCTGGGCCGCCGCTGATGCTGAGCCTGGTGCACTCTCCAGCGCTGGCCGGTCGTCCAGGACGTAAGGTGGAGATGCTGTGGCAGCGCACCACCGTGAGCGCCGCCCGCCGCCCGCCATGTCGCGCCGCCCGTGCGCCCAGACTCCGGAGCTGATGGCCCACTGCAGCGCCCCATACTCGCTGCCCTGCGTTGCCCCACACCGCTTGAGGCCGCATCGTGGCCTGACACCCGGCATCGTGCACGTCGTGCGGGAGGGTGAGGCACGATGAGGCCCGAACGAGCGCGGCGGCGCGCGAGAGCACGCCCCTCACTCCACTATGCTGCTGCGCCTGTTGCTGCTGCTGTTGCTGCTTCTGCGCGTGTAGTGGCGCACAAAGCGCCAAAGCGCGAGGTGTGGGCGCCGGCTGCTCCAAAGAGCAGGAGAGGGCAGCAGCAGCTGGTGGGCAATGCTCGTACTGCTCTTTCTGCGTGCTCCTTCTCCTGCTCGCTCTCCACAAGAGGCACAGGTCTTTCTGCATGGCGTGCTTGCCCGCAAAACGCGACAGCGCGTCATCGCCAGCAGCGCGACCCTGCGGCTTTGGTGGCGAGGCACTCCAGCTCATCTGCGCGTGGACTCCCTGCACGTCTTCCTCGATTTCTTCGAGTTTCAAAGTTGCGCAGGAGGAAGGATGTCCGCCACCAACCCAGCGTTCTTCATGGGCCGCGCGGAGATCCTCGGGTGAGCTCCCCGTGAGGCTGGCCTGCAGCGCAGGTCGCCGTGCCGCGCCGAGTCGTCGCAGTGCCAGCTGCGAGGATCAGCACCACAACGCAGCAGGGAAGCAGGCAGCTGAGCGTGCCAATGCTGCGCTGGCAAGCAATCCAAGGGGCCCAGGGCGTGCCTGGCCCAGCGCGCCTCTGCGCCTACACACTCCGGCGTGTCCCCGCGGGACCAGTGCAGCGCGGCCTCACGACGTTTAGGCATGCTGCTGGCCCAATGCTCCTCCGCGCAGGTGGATTAATGACACGCTGGGCACGCGGCTCTCCAAGATTGAGGACACGTGCAACGGCGCGATCGCCTGCCAGCTCATGGACGCGCTGCACGGCGGCGTGCCCATGAAGAAGCTCGACTTCAACGCACGCTCAGAGTACGACATGGTGCGGTGCAGTGGTGGAGGCCCGTGGCGAGCGCTGTAGCTGGGGGGGGCAGCATGTCGCAGCACCTCTGCGTCGAACGCAGACGAGCAGCGGTCATTGGTGCCACCATTCGCAGATCAACAACTACAAGGTGCTGCAGGAAGTGTTCCAGAAGCACAACGTTGACAAGTACATCGAGGTGAGGCCAGCTGCTTGCCATGCGGGGTGGATGCAGACAGGCGCGGGCACCTGAGCGGCACGCTGCTACGCCACCTCCGCTCCCTCATGATGTGCTCCCTCACGTGCAGGTCAGCAAGCTCATCAAGGGCAAGCCACTGGACAACACAGGTGTGGGTTCACAGCTGTGGTGGTGATGGGGAGGCAACAGGGTGCACCATATGGCTCGTTGACGCCACACCAACCTGATGGACTACTTCCCCCCACTGACCTGTGTGCCCCTGTTCGCGCCCACTGCAGAGTTCATGCAGTGGTTCAAGATGTACTTTGACCAGTGCACCAACGGCCAAGCCATCACCGACTATGACGGTGGGTCGCGTCGCGCGCAGTCCAAGAGCGGTGACATCAAGGGGCAGGGCGGCCCCGCGCCGGCAGCGGGCAAGCTGGCACGCGTGGGGGGCGACCAGGGCAAGGTGCTGCCCGTGGCGCACGCCTCCACGCGCGTGGGGGCGGCGGGGGGCGCGCGCCCCTCTCCCGGGGTGACGCCGGCCAGGGACGTGGACGGGGCGGCGGGGGGCCTGGCCACGCAGGTCAAGGAGTGGAGGGAGCGCGCCGACGCACTGGAGAAGGAAAAGGACTTGTGAGTTGAGGAGGGATGCGGGAGGGAAAAGGGCAGGCGCGTGGGCGGGCGGGCGGGCAGGCGGGCTGCTCCCTTGCGCCACCTGTCATGCCATGCACATCATGTTGAACGTGCCATGCCATCATGTTGAACGTGCCATGCACATCTCATGCTGAACGTGCGCAGCTACTACTCCAAGCTGCGGGACATTGAGCTGCTCTGCCAGACGCCAGGCCTCAGCGACATCCCAGTGAGTCAGGGGCCTGCCTGCCGAGAAATTGTGTGTCTGGCAGGGCGGCACTTGAGCTAGCTGTTTGCGTTCCTGGCAGCCGATGGTGCAGCACTCGTGCTCTCCATGGCTGTGCAAGCGCAACCACTGCCTGCGTGGTGTTGGTGTTGGCCGCCAGGTGATGAAGAGCGTGGAGGCCATCCTGTACGCGCCCACGGCTGAGGACGGGCGCAAGGCCATGCTCACGGCGCAGCAGGACCTGGCATCCACCACCTACGAGGGGGAGCCTGCCGACGCGCCACCTGCCTGAGCGCATCAGGGACAAACGTTTGATTTGTGTCAGCTAATAGCTGCGTACACGACCCACCACCATACACCTGACGCACGGACAGGCTGCGTGACCCCATCGAAGACGTTTACGGACTGATGCTGATGCGCTGGGTGCGCCCATCTGAGCGATGATGAGCCTCCCACCCCCTGGCCCACTGGCCCACACTGGAAGTGATGATGAGCTTTACCGTGGCCCCCACCACCAGTGGGAGTGAGACCGAGCGCCACGGACTGGGGTTTGCCGTGCAATCTGCAATCCGAGCAGGTGCGCTCGTCACAACGTTCTCACGAGCGCACCAAACGCTGCACCGATCGCGACGCTTGCTTGGCCCTCAAAGCGACGTTCAATCGGAGGCTCTCGGAACCTGTGCACGGAGGCCAAGATGCTGGCCAGGGACGCACTGTCCCGGCTGCTGTGCAGCAGCAGCGGTGCATTGGTTGCGCGGGCGATGACCACAGCCACGGCCGCCAAGACGCTGCCCTCCCACCTGGCGCCGGGCCAGGCGCGTCCGGACGTACCTGTGTACCACCCGGACCTGGCAACCGCTTCATACGTGCTGGCGGTGAGTGGAGGACACCACTACGCTCTAATCAGTGGCACAGCTGCAGCCTGAGGGGAGGCGGGGCGCCACGTCAGACCTGACGAGCGCCGCGCGTGCAGCAACAAAATCAGAGATGCCAGAGACCTTTGAACCACCCTTGCAAGCGGGAGATGGTGCGCTGCAGGCGCTGGAGCACGTGAGCATCAAGCCGGCGCTGGTAAAAGCCATCCTCAACCCGGATCGTGAGGTGACGGTGCAGCTTCCATGCAAGCTGGACACGGGAGAGGTGCGCGCGTGAGGAGAGCACGGCATACGAGAGTGGGCGGGTGGAGGCAGTGCCACGCCGGCCCTGTGTGGTGTCCTATCAGAGGCAGCTGCTCCGTGTGTGCTGCGTGCAGGTGGAGACGTTCACGGCTCACCTGGTGCAGCACAACAACGTGCGGGGTCCCTTCAAGGGTGGCTTCATGATGCACCAGAACCTGGAGCTTGAGGGGCTGCGCAAGTGAGGGAGATGGAGGGGCAGGGAGGGACGGGGAGGGAGGGAGGCGGAGGGGGAGGAGGAGGGAGGGGAGTGCTGGCCGCCAGGGGGCCCAAGCAAGGCTCTTGCCAAGCAGGGCAAAAAGCACCTGTCTTGCACTGGTGGCCTTGTTGCTGATGCTGTTGCTGCAGCCTGGCGGCGCTCAACACGTGGAAGACTGCACTGATGGACGTGCCTTTTGGCGGCTGCAAGATGGGCGTGGTGGTGGACCCCAGGTGGGATGGGGCGTCAGGGCTCGTCAGGGAGGGAGAGGTGCACGTGGGGCGCCAGCAGACCTCAGGGCGAGGCTGCAGCATGCTGTCACCCCTGAGCCCTGACCCACACGCACGTGTGCCAAGTGTGCCCGCTTCACCCTCCCCCTCACCTGTGCTGCAGGGTGCTGAGCGTGCGTGAGCAGGAGAAGATCACGCGCAAGTTCGTGTCGGTGCGTGCGCCGCGTGCACGTGGTGATGCTCAGCGCTGTTTGCTGAGTCACGCTGTCCGTGGAACAGCCTGCAGCATGCTTGGCGTGGTGTCCGTTGCGTGCGCGTGCCTTGCTTGATGCAGGCGGTGCACCAGCTGCTGGGGCCCAGGGAGGCCATCCCTGCGCCTGACATTGGGACGGATGAGCGCCATATGGTGAGCAGCCAGGGCACATGGTGTTCAGCGCGCAGCCGCGCATGCAGCCCCGCTGCTTGTTGAAAGGAACGGCTATGACTAACCGGTTGCCTCGTGCCTTGTGCTGCGTGCAGGCCTGGATCTTCGATCAGGTATGTGGCAGCAGCGGAAGATGCGCCCAGCCTTACATAACAGCAAGCATCTGGCCCTGTTTGTCCTCTACCCGTTGCTGCAATTCTTCGTGCTTTCCCCCGTACGCTGTGTGCCCTGCTTGGCTGTGCACCGCAGTTCTCGCGCATCAGCAGGTTCTCACCGGCCGTGGTGTCGGGCAAGCCCGTCTGGCTGCACGGCTGCCAGGTGGGTGTGGCTGCACGGCTCCGCACGGTGCGTCAGCAGCCCACCGTGCACCAGCAGGCCATCAAGCAGTGAATGCGCTGGGGCAGGTCCTGAGGCCCCGGGGGCAGCCTGGCTGGCTGGCAGTGCAGTGCAGAGGGAGCAGGTGCACCCCAGTAACGAGTCCAACGCATGGTGTGTCAGCAAACAGCTTTGCACCTGGCGCAGCCTCTCCCAGCGCACAGAAGCACAGCGTGGTGATGGTGCGCCTGCGCGCGTAGGGCCGTGACACGGCGGCTGGTCGTGGTGCTGCGCTCATGACCCGTGAGTTCATCCGCAAGGTGCTCAAGAAGCGGCTGGCTGGCTGCACCTTCATCATCCAGGTGCGGGTGGATGGGTTACGCTGTAGCTGGGGCCTGGTGCAGGTATGTGATGGGACCTGGTGCAGGTACACCAGGTGCACGCTGCAGCTGCAAGCAGCTCGAGAGGGCGTGCAGCGCTGGCTGGGCAGTGGGACTGGGGAGCGCTGGCCAGCCCAAGGGGCCTGGTGTGGTGTTGCGGACTTGTGACACACGCACCTGGTGGATGTGCTGTGATGACACGCCCTGCAGCACAAGGCCACCTGCGACAGCATGACATCAAAATGCGGTTTTTTTTGTGTGTGCACTGCGTGCGCGTGTGTGTGTGCGTCGCAGGGCTTTGGCAAGAACGGATCCTCCCTGGCCGAGTTCCTTGAGGAGCAAGGGGGCAAGGTCATTGGTGTGTCAAGCAGTGAGACGGCCGTGTTCAACCAGGTGCGTGCACGTGTGGGTGAGGGATGGTGTAGTGCAGTCAGTGTGCTGGCCAGCCAGCAGGTCCCGCCACATGTCAACATCCATCAGTGCGGTGTGTGCGTGTACAGGAGGGTCTTGACATCAAGGCACTGCGTGCTCACGTGGGGCAGGGCAAGTACCTGGCTGAGTTCCCCGGAGGACAGGGTGAGTCATGTTTGGGGCGACGGGACGACTGGGTGGGGGCATACTGACGGGAGGACAGGGTGAGGGACGGCGCGACTGAGTCAGGGGCTGCCTGCTGACGAGCTGGCTGCGGGCGGATGCGCTCACACCCCTGTTGTGGCTGTGTGACGCCCTCTCGGTTCACTGTGCGCGTGTGGTGTGGTGTGTGCGTGCATATGCATATGCAGCCGTGCCCAACGACGACACCTTCCTCGAGATCCCCTGCGATGTCGTGGTGCCTGCGGGTGAGTACTGTAGTCATGATGAGCACTGCCCTGGTGCCCTGGTACCCTGGGGCTGTCCTTGCTAGCACCTGGCAAGGCCCTACACGTGGCAGCGGGCCTGACAGGTGCTGTGCCGTGCTGTCCTTTGCACAGCTGTTGCCGGCACCATCAACTCCAAGACGGCTCCCAGGCTGCAGTGCAGTGCCGTGGTGGAGGCCTCAAACGCAGGCATCACGGTGGAGGGCAACCAGGTGAGGGGGTTAACGAGCGAAGTGATGATTCAAGGGAGTGCCAGTCCACAGACAAGTGTGGACTGCGCCGTGCTGTCCCGTGGTGCGTGGGCGCCCTTGGCTGGTGGCTAGCTGTGACAGAGGTCCTCCCCTGCCCGTCCCGCTGCTGTGGTGGCCATGGTGGTGGTGCAGGTGCTGGCCGAGCGTGGCATCCCCGTGTGCCCAGACCTGGCCGTCAACGGGGGCGGAGTGGTGGTCTCCTTCTTTGAGTGGTGAGGATTGCGCGCCTGAAGGGGTGGACCTGGGTGCAAGGCGTGGTAAGGAGGTGCTCTTGGGGGGGACCGGGTGTGGTGGCAGGCGTGCCTTGCTCTCATGCTGTGGTGGCCTCCCTGTGCTCATGTGTGGTGGTGCTCATGCAGGGTGCAGAACAACAGCAACACAACGTGGGAGCTGGAGGAGGTGAGGCACGCACTGGAGATGTGTTTGGAGGTGGAGCTGGCCTTGGTGCACGAGGGCATGCTGGGTGTGTGCCTTGGGCGCGTAGGTTTGACGGTTGCGCTGCGTGTGTTGTTGTTGTTGTTGTTGTCGTTGCAGGTGGTGCGCAAGCAGGAGAGGTACATGACTGACGCCTTCACCAGGTGAGGGCGCTTGGTAAAAGGGAGGGAGGTGCGCCTTGCCTCATGCTGGGGGCAGGTGCGTGGGCAGCATGAGCGCGAGGCTTGCTTCCAAGTGCTAACCTGTGCTGCTTGTGTGCCTTGCCTACGGCGTGCAGCATGTTCAACATGGCCCGGTCGCGGGGCGTCTCTCTGAGGACGGCCGCCTACATCATCGCGCTGGAGCGCATTGCGCGCACCGACATCAACAGGGGCCACGGCTGAGGCTGGGCTAGTGCTTCCTCTTTTGAGTTCATGTTGCTCGTTGCCCCCTTGTCGGTTCTCCTGTCCGCGCCATACGTGTACAGTTGCTTCGTGACTTCGCCTGCCAACAGGCCTGCAACAAGGCCAATCACTTACAAGCCTGCAGCAAGGCCAATGCGAGTTTGAGGAGGAATATCGCCACGCCGCGCGGCGGCACATGCGCTCCGCGTGCTGAGCCTCCAAAGGCGCAAACTGCATGCCGCCAACAGCCACCACTACTCGAGCGCAGTCGCAACACACTGAGCCTCTGTGCACACACAGCAGTGCGCAGAGAGCGCTGCCATGACCGTCCGGTGGAAGTCCGACATCGACAAGCACGTCGTGGTCGCCAACTTTGAGCGGCGGGGCTGGGAGCAGTGCAGCTCGCTGGACGACGACTTCGACGTGTACTGGGCCAGCGTGGGCACGGTGAAGCAGATCTTCGGGCCTGGGGGCGACGGTCTGCGCCTGCAGGGAGGTCAGCTCATCAACCACTACCCGAACCACTATGAGCTCACGCGCAAGGTGGGCTGCTGGACGCGCTGCTGGGTTGGGGCTGCACCGGTGGGCCAGGGGCCGGGCGCTCCGAGCGCACACGAGCCCAAGCCAACCGCGTGTGTGCGGCTCCGCTGCGGCCCTCAGCACAGCTAGCATGCGTGCGTGGTGTGCCGCAGGACCTCATGGTCAAGAACCTCAAGCGGTACCAGAAGCAGGTCAAGCGCGACACGGGCGGCAGCACAGCGGCCATGGACGACCTCGACATCATCCCCGCCACCTTTGTGCTGCCACAGGTGCGGGTGGCACCATCATAGCCATCAGCAGCAGCAGCATCCCCACCCACATTTGAGCTGCCATGGTGTGCGGGGGCGGGTGTGGCTTGCAAATCGGGCGAGGATGGTGTGCACACGTATGCCGACAGGCACGCCTATGCCCTGTGAGCAGGAGCAAGCAGCTCTGTGAGCCAGCTGCTCCACCCGTCACACGTGGATGCGCCCTGTCGTGTCACTGCCCGCCTGCAGGACTATGCGTTGTTTGTGGAGGAGTTTCGCCGCACGCCATCGGCCACATGGATCATGAAGCCCAGTGGCAAGAGCCAGGGCAAGGGCATCTTCCTCATCAACAAGCTCAGCCAGGCAAACCATTGGGGAGGAGGGGGGCAGCAGCTCTGACAGGGCGGGCTATGGTCTCAGCAGGCGTACCATCAGCTGTTATGAGCCGACTGGGATTGGGAGCAGAGCAGCAGCAGCAGCACACGCCCTGCCCCAGCTGCTGGAGTGCCAATCGGCCTCCTTGTCCCCGTGCCATGCCGCTCACCCTGGTGGTGGTGGTGGTGGTGGTGGCTTGCACGCAGGTCAAGAAGTGGTCAGGAGGCACCAACATGATGCCACCCGCACTGCGCAACTCACAGGAGAGCTACGTGGTGCGTGCTGGCTGGGGGTGGGGGTGGGGGTGATCCTGCACTGGTGGTGGTGGTGGGTTGGGGGCGGGCAGGCAGGGTGGGGCAGGAAGGGAACGACGTGGCTACGTCCTACAACCTGCACAGCTGTGCAGGGGATAGAGAGGCTGCGGCTCAGGGCAGCTGCCTAGTGCAGTGTGGCGTGCTGCCTGGTGCCGGGCGGGCCCCTCATGTTGACCGCACCCAGAATGATTGCATGCTTTCCTGCCTGGTGCCACTGCCCGTGTGTGTGTGTGTGTGCATGAGCAGGTGAGCAGGTACATTGAGCGCCCCTTGCTCATTGGCGGCAAGAAGTTCGACCTGCGCCTGTACGTGGTGGTGACCAGCTACAAGCCCCTCACGGTCAGTGCGCCCTAGGGTTGGGTTAGGGTTAGGGTTAGGCTTGGGATGGGTCCGTTCCGCTGGTGCTCCTGCCGCCTGACTGCCAAGCCACCCGCATGACACATGCTTCCCGCGACACGAACAGGTCTGGTGCGTGGTGGTTGCCCTGATGTGTGCATGCAGGTGTACATGTCCAAGCTAGGGTTTGGGCGCTTCTGCAACGCCAAGTACACCATTGAGGAGGTGAGGGCGGGCGGGGAGCGGACGGGGGACAAGCGTGTGGGTGGAAGAGGCAGTGGACGAGGCTGTGCTGCTATGATTACTCACACGCTGGCGCCTCCTTCTCTCTGGCCCCTGGCCCACACCGCACCGCCTGTAATCGCCTTTTGCTAGGTTCCCGAACCCTAGCCCTGGTTGTGCTGCACGTTGTCGCGTCAAGGGAGAGCTGGACAATGAGTTTGTGCACCTGACCAACGTGGCCATCCAAAAGCACGGGGACGACTACAACGACAAGCACGGCAACAAGTGGACCTTGGACAACATACGCATGTACCTCGAGGTAGGGTCTGGCATGGCAGGGGTCCAGGGCCCCTACGCGGGATTACCTCCTCTCCGGTTGACCCTTAGGCCAAGTGTTGGCGCACTGTACCCTGGAGTCGCATGGTGCTGCCTGTGCCCTAGTGTATGTTGCCGCGTGGTGCCCCGCCTGTGTTGCCGCGTGCGCAGGCCACGCGTGGCATTGAGGCGACGGACCGCCTGTTTGAGGAGATGCAGGGCGTGGTGACCAAGAGCCTCAAGGCGGTGCAGAACATCATGATCAACGACAAGTGAGCGATGAGGGGGGCAAGGGGGCTCAAGAGCACGGCCCTGGGTGGCCTGGTGGTGCTTGTGTTCTCTAGTGATGCTTGTCAACCTTGTTGCACACTTGACGGCACTGCTGGTGTCAACGTGTGCACACCGTGCTGGTGTGTCCACGGCACTGCTTTGAGCTGTATGGGTGTGTGTGTGTGTGCAGGCACTGCTTCGAGCTGTATGGGTACGACCTGCTGATTGACAGCAGCCTCAAGCCCTGGCTCATTGAGGTCAACGCCTCGCCCTCCCTCAGCACCACCACGGGGTCGGACAGGCTGCTCAAGTTCAAGGTGAGGGAGGTGCAGCTCTGCCAGTGAATGCATGGTTCTGTCCCCTGCACCTAGTGCCTAGTGTGCAACCTCTGCCCTGACCTGGTGCCCTCCCTGTTGGCTACCGGTATCCCCACGCAGGTGACGAGTCACCCACTCACTCCACCTGGTGCTCACGTCATGCTGTTTCCACCATGCTCCCCCGTCCTCACCTCCTCCACCCCACCACACGCAGGTGATCAGTGACGTGCTCAACCTGGTGACGCCCCCTGACTGGGTGTCCATCACTGAGCAGGAGCTGGGCCCTGGCGCCGTGGTGGGGCCACTCAGGGAGGTCAAGGTGGCGGCGGAGGCGGCACACGCCACAGGCGGGTCAGTGCGTCAATCAATGCGTTGGGGGAACAGAGGGTCAACGGGGGCAATGACTGGTGCTGGCAGTGTGTGAAGTGCCAGTCACTGTACTGAGTGCACTCAAGGGGAGCACAGCCAGTGCATACAGTATGGTGCCACCCGCCCCGCTGTGAGCGCTCATCCTGGTGCTCTCCCTCTCTCTCTCATCTCGTTGCTGCCTGCAGGGGCCCCCGTGAGCGCATGGGCTCCTTCTCCCTCATCTATGACGAGCAGGCAGAGCAGGAGGCGTCACGCGTGGTGCGGCGCAGCACCAGCCTCATGGCAGACAGCCCGCACGCACATGGGGGGAGCGGGGCGGTGTGGGGCGCGGGGCCGGGGGCGGTGGGCGGGCTGGGCGGGCTGCTGGGAGGGCAGGGGGGCGCCAAGCGCAGCGCCAGCGCACGGTTACGCACGCCTGAGGGGTTAGGTGGGGGAGGGGGGGCCAACGGGAGCGTGACGGCACGGCACTGGTCACCTCAGGACGCGGGGCGGAGGCCGGCCTGACGGGGTTGCTGTGCTCGTGGTTGCCTTTCTCATGCTGTCTGTATGTACGATGCTGTATGCTGCTGCCTCGTGTTAGCTCCTCGTGTTCCGTTTATCGGGGCGTTGCAAGTGACGGAAAGGAACCTTGACAGAGCGCGTGGTGGTGGTGATGGTGGTGACAATGCACATGCGTGCCTGACGCAACCTTGGCCAGGCCGGCTACTTCTTCTTGGCCGCCTTTGCTGCCTTGCGCGCCGCAATCTTGCGCTGCCGCTCCTCCTCCTCCGCCTTGAGCCGTGCCTCCTCCTCCGCACGCACGCGCTCCTCCTCGGCCAGGCGCCGCGCCTCCTCCTCAGCGGCCAGGCGGGCAAGCTCCTCAGCCTGGGTGGCCATAGGACGATGCAGACCAGGCGCACGCACCATCAGGCACGCACAGGGAAGCCACAGCGTCTGCTGCCAGGCACCCATCGCTGCACCTGGTGCGCACCACACTCCCTCCCCTCGGTTCTGTCCTCCTCTGCACCCTCAGCCTCCCCCCCCCCCACGCACCACCACCACCACCTGCTCACCTCAAGCCTGTCCTCCTCCGCGTCTTCCTCGTCCCTCCTCCTCCTGGCCGCATCCAGTGCCTCCTCCTCCGCGCTGGCCCTCGCCTCCGCCTCCGCCGCCAGTGCTGCCGCCGCCACGCGCCGCTCCTCGTCCTCCACCCGCAGGTCCTCACCCAACTTGGTGCGCTCTGACACACCACCCTCCTGCACCCACACACGTAGGAAGCACCAGGCAGGGACACGTGAGGTGCGGCCTGACACGCCACCCTCCCGTCCACAACAGCACTGGGTAGGGGAACGATGGGGCCATGACGGCACGGCGCACGGTCCAGACGCACGCGATGGTAGCACGCAACGCAGCTTCACAGGCCCGCCTACTGACCACCGCTTGGGGCGCCCACATCGCACTGACCACCATCTACCACCCCCTTCTCCCCGCTTGCTCAAACACTGACCAGTGCCCGCTTGAGGTACTCCAGGCACTTTGGCGTGGTGGCCACCTTGAGCGCTGAGTTGCCAAACTGGTTCTTGTACTGCAGGTTAGCGCCGTTCGTCAGAAGCAGCGCAACCACCTGCACCACGCAGTGGAGGGCGCGGTGCAAAGCACGTGCTGTCTGCTGTCTGGCGGAGAAGGACAAGGATTGGACGGCACCGTTACGCTGTGCCCAGCAGGCAGCCCTCCCTGAGGTGGAGTCAGCATTGCACAGTGGCCGCTCGCTCACCCGTGCGTGCCCCGCTGCCGCCGCCACGTGCAAGGGCCGGTTGGCCAGGTGCCCCACCGCGTCAATGTTGGCGGCGTTCTGGATGAGCATCGACGCACACTTGTAGTGGCCCTGCACAACCATGGGAGTGCAGCAGCGTCCACCATAGAGGGAATGCCCCTTGCCATGGAAGCGCCGGCGGTCGGCGCAGGGCCCTGTGCATTGTGCCTGTTGCTGCCGCCTTGCCCCAGCGCACCATCATCATCACCATCACCACTGCATGGTGTTGATGCCAGGCCCCCCACCCATCCCCAAGGCACACCTTGTACGCCGCCCAGTGCAGTGCCGTGTCCCCGCTGGTGGTGCTGGCGTGCACGTCGGCGCCCGCGTGCAGCAAGAGCTCCAGAGCCTCCTGCTTGTCGTGCAGCGCAGCGTGGATCCTGCACAGCACGTGGGGGAGGGGAGGAAGCAGGGTGAGGCAGGGGCTGCCCGGCGCGTGCTGACTGTTGTGCTGACTACGCGGCTGTCCCACTTTGCAGGCGGCTCGCCCTCAGGCTCTCGGTGGTGTGACTGCCGAGGTAGGTAGAGCACGGAGCTAGGAACTAGAGGGTGGGGAGAAGCTGCGCGGCCGACATGCTTTTGCACCTCTTACTCACACTGGTGTGTGACCCAGGCTGTTGGTCAGCTCCATGCCATCCAAGCTGTTCTCTATCGCCTCCTGCGTGCGTGTGGCGGCGCGAGTGAGAGTATATGCGGGTGAGTGGGTGCACTGCTCAAGCTAGACATGCTCTGTTGGGCCGTCCTGCATCCTGCAGTGAGTCACTACTGCTCTCCCGCTGCTGGCATGAATGAGCAGCAAGGTGCGTCCCGCTCACCGAGAGCAGGTCCATGTCGTCCGCATCAATGGCCTCAAACACATCCACGTACTCGACACCTGCAACCAGAGCACCCACAACACCAGTCATTGGACCTCCAGGGGACTCACGCTGCATCGCGGGACCGTGCCGCATGACGTGCGCACAAGGCGTCCCTGGCGCATGCCACCCACCCTCTTCGTCGTCGCCTGCAGGCCCGAAGAAGCCCTCTCCATCGTCCCCCTGGCCCCCTCCTCCTTGCGGCGAGTCCATCATCTCGTCCCCTCCGCGTGTCATGGCCGAAGCCGTGTCCTCCTCGCCCCCAGGAGGGGAGAAGCCCTTATCGTCCGACGGTGCGCCTTGGTTGAAGCCTGAGAGCGCCTCCGCTGCCGCCTCTGCATTCGATGCGCCTGCTTCATCTGGTGCGTCCTGCTGCTCGCCCACGGCATCCTCCGCTGCGCTCGGCGCTGCAGCGTCGTCCACGGCAGGCGCGGGCTCGCTCTCCACCTGCTGGGGCTGCTCCTGCTCCGCGTCCGCCATTTTGCGTGTTCTGCGTGCGCGCACCTCCCCTCCCGTACGTGTCGATGTCCAGCACGCGCAGCAGGAATTTCGAAAGCCAGGACAGCTCCGCGGCTTCGGCTCAGCTCAGCGTTTGCATCCGGGTCAGCAAAGAACGGTCAAGGAACCAGTCCCAGGCACACACACAGTCACGTCGGCGTCTCTTCCTGCCCGCGGTAAAAGAGCGTCATTTCTGGATGGGGTTGATCTTGAAGTGCGCCGACACGATGGAGAAGACCAGGCACTTGAGGTCCTGCGGGGCAGAGAGCACGTGAGGAGCCCACATCCTCAGCCGCACATCCTCGCCCACATCCCTGCACTCGAGCCGCAGCCCGCGTTCCGAATACAAGCGCACATTCATCCAACCCTACACATCATCGCAGCCGGTGCAACTCCACTGCTGTCATCGTGCTCGCAGTTGACGCCGCTGTGGTGGAAGAGAGCGCCTCCTGCCTGCCTCTGCACCTGCCTCCCCTCACCGCTCCCCCCCCTGCTGCCCAATCACTCTCACCTGTACAAGGTAGTAGAAGACGCGGAGCCCCTCTGGGTCTTGGCTCTGCTGCACCTGCAGCACTGAGCCCAGCTTGGTGCAGGTGAAGGACACGTGCTGCCCATTGATGATGATCTCAAGCTCCTGCCGCCCCACACGGTCGGGCTCAGGCCACTTGTTGTCGTCCTCTTTCATGATCTGTGTGTGCAGGTGTGTGCACGACGGGTGCCACCACATGACCCGCTGAGCACCGCATAGCGGCTGCGGCTACGCTGTCCTCGGGCATGCCCCTGCTAACCCGTTTCCCCTGCTGCACTCCACTGGTGATTGAGCTCCATCCTCAGGCCTCCTCCCCGTTGCTGCTGCCGCTGCGGCCGCCTGCACGATGCTGAGGGACCTCCCACCGCCCGAAGTCAGGGGCCGCCCCGCCGCAGCGCTGCCGCCCTCCTGCCCAGCACACCACCATAATGCCCATGAGCCTGCAGCACGCTACTTGCTGCTGCATGCTGCGCACCTCGCTGTCCACCACGATGCGCTTGACCTCGTCCAGCAGCGTCTGACCCACGAACACCTCGCGCGTGATCATCTCGTCGTTCTTGTAGTTGGAGTTGTTCGCGTAGCGCATCTGTGCACACGCATGGCGGCCTCAGCGCGCGTCTGCAGCCCGAGATCGCTCGCGCGTGCGCCGAGTCGGAACACCACGCCAGGTGCCGACGCCGAGCAAGCGAACCCAGGCATGCAGCGAGCAGAACGCTGCGAGCTGGCTCACCCGCCCGTCTGGCCGGAACTCGAACTCGATGAACTCATGGCCCCACCTGCACAAGAGCACACCGGGCGCCGCTGCTGGTTGTGCATGTGTTGCTGGTGGACGTGATGCCATGCCAACGCCTGCAGGCTGCCTCTGCCACGCCTCCTGCCGGAACGACACGGGGCGTGCGGGCGCGGCCCCAGCACTGTGGAAGACTCACTTTCCGTGGTGCCCTTGGTAGTACCGCAAGTAGAACTCGTCCCCCATCCTAGCTTCTAGCTGCTGTGTGCGGCAGGATGGGAGTGTGGCGACATGGTCCTGCACCCCCAGGGCACCGCTGGAGAAGTGGAAGAGAGCAGCGGTGGCCAGAGCATCGGAGCGGGTCCTCGCCTGGAGGAGTCGACACGCCGGGCAGGATGTCGCTCCTCACGATGCCGATGATCGTGCTCAACATGGGCGCCGAAATGCTCTACATCCTGGAGCAGCGCCTCAACGCGCAGAACATCGCGACCGACAAGGGCGGCAAGGTGCTGGTGGACATCACGTCGTGCCTCTTCAATCGGGACTACGTCCGGATGCTCTTCAAGGCGCAGGAGATGTACACCATCCAGTCCGTGCGCAAAATCTTTGAAAAGCTGGCGCACTCGTCCATCATGCGCCTCTCTGACACCAGGTCAGTGGGTGCGGGGTGGGGAGCGTGCGCCGTCGCATGGACTCACGCCCGCGTGTGTGCGGCCCCACCAGGAGCAGCTCACGGCTCGTGGCCCAGCGTGTGTGATGAGGCGTGTGGTGCAGTGCATGGCCTGCTCATGCTGTACGCGGTTGCGCCTTCACGCGTGCCGCACCGTGTCGCATCGCACTTGTGCCTGCCTGCTTGTGCTCTCTTGTCGTTCGCAGCATGGACAAGCTGTTTGACCTCATGGTGATGGGCTTCAAGTACCAGCTGGTTTGCTCTTCGTCTCTGGACCAAATGGTGCAGGTACGTGCCTGCAGAGCAGGCAGGCAGGCAGCAGCACCATCGTTAGGCGGCAGCAGACCCCGGGCCGTGCGTGCACTGCGTCCTGGCGCTGCAGGTGACGCGCCAGCACCTGAGTCAGCTCACAGGCATGCTGACGGGCCTCCCCGACTCCCAGCCCGTGCTGGACAGCATCCGCGAGGTGGAGGACCTGCTCAGTGACACGTACGGGGGGCTCACCATGGGCGCGCTGCACCTGCTCAGGCAGACGCTGCTCAGGTTCTTCCAGGACAGGCGCATCAAGGTCTCGCTGTTCCTGCAGGTGAGACAATGCAGTGTGCTCGCGGTGATGGCGGCACACCACCACTTCACAGCGCAGCTGCTGGCGCTCAGAGACGTGAGGGCTGTGGCCTTGCCCCTGGGCTGTGGCGTACGTTTGCGTTTGTGCGTGTGTGCAGGAGGGCATCCAGTCCACCCAGGGCCGCCTCATCCTACTCAACCCTGGCTCCGCACGTGCGGGCACCGTCACCTATTATGACGGCAGCGGGGGGCTGGAGGCACAGGAGAGGATCAAGCTCAGAGCGCTAGACGTGGGTGCAGCTGACAGCAGCAGGCAACTAGTACAGCTCAGCAGCAACACTCGTGCATTGCGGCACTAGAGCGACCATTATCTCCACCCTGGTGCCCCAGCCCACGCCCCGGCATTCCCATGGGTGTGCAGTTTGAGCCCGTCGAGTTCTTCATCCACCCCGTGGTGCTGGGCACCAACCTGTACAACATGAACAGGCAAAAGGTGGTGCCTCCTGCGCGCAAGGGCGACACGCTCTCAGGGCCCCTCATGCCGGCGGACGACCTGGCGCTGGCGGGGGAGAACAAGGCACAGGTCCGTCAGGGACACCAGGGACACCACCAGGGAGAGGGAGGGTAACGCAGGGCACACTCACTGGGGGCACAGGTGGCAGGGCAGGGGTGCCGCACTGGTTGTGATGAGCATCCTCGTGTGTTGCGTGTGTGCGTTCCTTGCTGCTGCAGTACGCGGAGGACTACCGGCTCGCCACACAAGGGCAGCACGCACAGCAGGAGCTCAAGCTGCTCTCAGCGCTGCTGGCGCTCAAACCAGCGGTGAGGCAAACACCGCTGGTTTACACGCACCCGCAGTGGGATGGAATGGGCGTCCGCAATGCACTAGGTGCTGAATGCTGACCATGTCCCTGCGCTGGTCTGTGTGCAGGCTGACAACTTCAAGCTCCAGCTGTTTGAGAACGAGGACGGGTTGGGTGGCGGGGCGGGCGGCTCCGACAGCATACACACCGTCACCTTTGGGGGGCAGGTGAGGCAACCACCCGCGTGTGGTGAACCCCAATGGTGCTTGATGAGGTGCTTGGTGGGCGCTACAGCTTGGTCTGCTGGTCTGCCGACCTGACTGTCCTCACTGGGTTTGCGTTGTCGACAGGGCAAGGGCAACGAGTACAAGGACGGCATCATGGCGCGGCTTAAGCTGGACGACGCCAAGCCCTTGCCTGCTGCCAAGCGGGCGGGTGCTGAGGAGGAGGAGGACTTGCTAGACTTGTTGGGGGGGTGAGGTGGCGCTGACGATGCACTTGCAAGCGTGACTCTGCGCTGAGAGGTGGAGACTGGTTGCTCTGCCAGTGGATACGCTCCGCACGGTTGCAGCTCTTCACAAAGCAACCAACCAGAAGCAAGGCACAAGGGCTGACAAACGCGAGTCTATCAACAGCGCAAAGCGAGAAAAGCAAGACCTCCTGCACTCTGCCACGGCCGCAAGGCACGCTCTAGTCCGGCCAGTGCATGTACCCACCCTAGTGCGTGCCTGCCAGGACCTCTGATGCTAGCTAACGACTCCCTGCCAACGTAGCGATCAAAAACTTGTCGCCTCAGCTTCCCCCGTGTCCGGCAAAAGACGCCTGTACAACAACGACTGCTCGCCCTACTTATCGCGTCTACCGCGCACGCAAGCGTTGCCCCCTCCCATACGCGCCCCACGCCACCAGCACGGCGGATGCTGCCAGCGCAACTGCAGCTCCACCCACCGCCAGCTTGTTCTGGCACCACACTGTTCCATCCACACCCTGAAACGGCCACCAGGACGGTGCCGGTGCCGCCTTGCCGTGTGATGACTTGTGCGCCTGGAGGGGTGCACTCGCACCCTGCACAGTGGAGGAGGAGGATGCCTGGCCCCCTGCCCCCAATGCTGACGGTGCACCTGACTCATTCCCTGCTGCCGATGCTGCAGCCATGGCGTGGTCACGCCCCTGGGCCTGTGGCTGTGCCTGTGAGGGAGTGCCGCTGGCCACTGCCGCAGCTGGCAGCATGGCGGGTGAGGCAAAGACCTCTGTCTGCGTGCTGGTGGACGTGCGCCACAGGCTGGCGATGTGTCGGGGCCACAGCTGGTCGTGCACCACCTGCGGGAGGGAGGGGACGTGTGGGGTCAGCGGGACAGTAGTGGGCCGCAACATTCCCCCCAAGAGCTCATGGCTTGGGTGCCGTGTGCGACAGTTCACCCATGCCACCTCTCCTTGGTGCGTTGGCTGCCAGGCCCTCCTTCCCCCAGCATGTAACCTCACCGAGACGTGTCTCAGCACGGCGAGGAAGGACTCTAGCTGCTGGTGCGTGGAGAAGACGAGCTGCAGCACGCCCCACCCCACGGCGCGCGCTTGCACGTCCACCGCCAGCACACGGGGCAGGCCGCGCAGCAGGTAGATGAACTGCGTGCCCTGGAGCAACTTGAGCCTGCACACACACACGCCCCACACACGGCACTGACGTCAGGTGCTGCCTTCTCTCCTGCGCTCTCAGCAACACAAACAATTGTGTGCACGCCGCCCCCGACGCGCACCTGTAGCTGGTCATGTTGGGGCAGGAGCGTGCGAACTTGGGTGAGGGCGGCTCATAGCGCAGGGAGAGCTGCAGCTCCTTGGACGCCGCCACGTGCTGCAGCCGGTGGCCTGCAGTGCGCCGACATCCCACGCGCATGTCCCGCGCATGTCCCCAAAGCTGCCCCCCCTGTCAAGAGCGTGGCCTGAGCAGGTGCATGCCGGGCGCCTGGACCTACCTGCGCCGTGTGCGACGATCTCCTGCAGCCGCCCGTCGAACAGCATGCTCGGGCGGTGTCCCCCCGTCGCCTTCTGCACGCGCTCCACGACGAACACTCGGCCGAGCGCTCCCCCCTGCGTGAGGACGCTGCCAGCGGTCAGCTGCGATTCCACCTCGTCGTCGCTCGAGGCCTCTTGGTCGTCGTCCGCCACATCCACGAACCCCTCGTCCTCCCCTTCGTCGTGCGCTTCAGGCATCGAGAAGCGCGTGCACTCGGACTCTCCGGCGTCCTCCATTCTCTGAGAGCAGAGCGAGAGCGTCTCCTCTTTCTCTCCCGTAGATTTGCATACCCTCGCGAGGGGGGACAAGCAGAGGGAAGAGGAGAGGGAGCAGCAGCAGCATTAGTGCACACACCACACGCCTTGATATCTCCTGGAGGGCCATCTGGGCCTGTGGAACAGCGGGATCGTGCGTGGCATCACCTGATTCGTGCCCCGCAGCACCAGCAACCCAGCGTCACTACCAGCACCATGCGCCTGCGCCTCAAGCTGTCGGACGAGCCGGGCGTGACGCACCGCGTGGAGCCTGTGGCGCAAGGGGGCGGCGCGCCCACGCTGGGTGACCTGCAGCGGTGCGCCGTGCAGGCCATCAGCCGCCTGCAGGGGCAGCCGCCCGCTGCTGTGCGCGTGTCGCTGAACAAAAAGGTGAGGCAGGCAAAACACAGGAGGAGCAAGCTCGCCACGCGTGGGCAGATCCCACTGGCCCCGAGTCAGCGCCGCACGCACCGCCGCCCGCTGTGCTGCTCAGGTGGTCCTGGGCGAGGACCCTGGTGCCCTCCTGTCCCAGCTGGGTGTGTGCAGCGGCGACATGCTGTGGGTGCTGGTGGACGGCGCCTTGGGGCCCGCACCCACCTCGCAGCCACCACCTGCAGCAGCAACTGTCACCGTCAACGGCAGCAACACCGTCAGCGCCATGGAGCTGGAGGCTGCCGCGGCGGCACCAGCAGCAGCACCAGCAGCAGCAGCAGTGGCAGCAGGGCAGCTTGGCAGCAGCAGCAAGCGCCTGCGCGCGCCTCCAACTGAGCTTGCCGTGCCCGCACCTGGTTTGCCACCGTCAGTGCCAGTACCCATGGACTGTGGAGATGAGGGGCCCCAGGGATGGGACAGGCAGGCGACGGTGACTGCAGGCGGCGACGGGCCCAGTGGTGCTGCTGGCGGTGGGGGCAGCGGCGCCTCCCACGGCACAGGGCAGGAGGGACCTGATCAGGGTGAGGAGGAGGGAGGAGAGGAGGAAGGTGGTCCTGAGGTGGCGGAGCGTGAGCGTCAGGTGCTGGACCAGGTGAGCAAGGTGTTGGACAGTGTGGTTCCCTGGGTGGGGTGGGATGGGGTGGAGATCAGGCGGGTATCACCAGCATGCGATCAACTCACGACATGCATCACTGGTGTGCGTCCACGTGCGCGCATGCGTCCACGTGCGCGCATACGCAGGTCTTTGTCACCAGTGGAAGCACCAACGACAGCGCAGCGGCTGGCACAGTGTCCCAGGCCCCAGCGCACCTCACACGCGTGCTCACGGCCTGGCAGCAGCACCCGCACCCACCAACCGCCTCAACCCTCCCCGCAGCAGCAGTAGCAGCAGCGCAGGCGCACCAGTTGCTGTGGCTGGCGGTGCACGCTGCTCTGGTGGACAGGGGCTTCCACCTGCTGCCCGCACCCACCTCACCCTCCCCTGGTGTCAGCCCAACCCTCCCAGCAGCAGCAGCAGCAGCAGCAGCAGCAGCAGAGGTGTCACAGCTGCGCCTGCCTCCGTCTCAGGTGCTGGCTGTCAGCTACGAGTACAGGGGCCCCACTGGTCAGCCCGCACCTGCACCTGGTGACGAGGAGGGAGGGAGCACGGCGGTGGCCAGGTGTCAGGTGCGGGTGCTGGCACTGGGACCGCACCTGGTGCTGCACCTGCACACGCAGCGCTGTGCTGTGGGTAGTGGGGAGCCAGTGCTAGCTACTGCCAGCGCGACTGCACCTCCTGGCACGGGGGCTCACGCTGGCCCTTCGCACGCCACCACGGCCACCACGACGAGTGTGACGCTGGACACGCGCGCGCACCTGGACGTGCCAGGGTTGGCAACCCTAGCGGGATCGAGTCAGGGCATGGTGGCGCAGGCGCTGGGTGAGTGGCGGCAAGCAGGGGCGGCACCTGGATCAGCGCGTGCATTCGCTCAGGGTGTGGTGTGCCTGACCACCTTGCACTTCTCACGTTGCCTGGTTGTGTGTGTGTGTGGTTGGTTGTGCGCAGGTGCATTCAGGGACGTGCGTGGGCTGTGGGTGGTGCTGCAGGACGGCGTGGCGGGTCCCGCCCAGCGTGCTGCATGTGCTGCGCTGCGCTGTGCGCCCCCTGGGGGGCTGCTGGGCCTGCCTCAGGAGCTCACCTTTGCGCTGCTGCTGAGGCACCTGCA
>QAXK01005375.1:0-17355 GCA_004335735.1 Chlorella sp. KRBP
GTGCTGAAAGCGTGCCGCGACTGCGCCCCATTTTGCAAGCTGCACACAGCGCCCCCGCTGCCTGAGCTGCGGTACGGCTTCTGCCGGCTTGGGAGCCATGCGGTCTGCGCATCCTGCCGCCAAGGCTGTGCCTGTCATGCTTGCATACTGGCGCACACTGCTTCGCACAAGGAGGAGTTGCAATTGGCCGGACCGCATCAAACACTAAATAGGTGCTGTTGGACACTAAAGCTCTCGCAAAATCACGCCCACATTCGTGGAAACATGCAGCCCACGTTCACAGGGTTCACAGCAGAGGCCACAAACAGAGTGCCAGTAGCACTGGTCCACGTGCACGACATGGCGTGCCCGTGCTGCTGCACTGTACCATGCAGGCTTATTCGCAGACATGCGCAGAATAGCCTCTGTACAGAGGCCAGAGTTCGTTGATGGTCACGCCGCTCTTAAAGTAACCGCACCACCGGTTGACCAGCAGCAGTTTCTCGGCTCAATGGAATGATTAAGCAGGAGAGCAGCTCAGCAACAGATCGAGGAAAAAGCAGGCAGAGCAGCAGTTTCTCGGCTCTATGGAATGGAATGAGGTAGCTCAGCAACAGCAGAAGCAAAAGAACGGCCCTTTTATCACAGGCACAGCAGGCAAAGCAGCGCTGCCTAGCTCAGTAGCTAGTTGTTTGTTCCTCAGTGTTCCCCTCGCTCTACTCCAGAGTTCTCAACATGCTCAGTGCAATTGTTCCTGCAATCTCTCTACTCCAGAGTTCTCTGCACGCTCTCAGCACGCTCAGTGCAACGACCAAATGGAACTTAAACCCGCGTGTCGCCACCTGTCTGTCCACCGTTGCAGACAGCCGCCTTGGTGTGCACCTCGGTGTCGGCAAAGAGGCCCATGAAGATGATGGTCAGGCCATTGGCGACGCCCATCATGACGAAGCCAGACGTGGCCAGCCTGACACCGCGCTCGTCGAGCACCTGCACAACACCACATGATCGCAATAACATGAGGTCAGCGCGCAAGGTGAAGGGCAGCCCGCAGGCCCAGCCATCTGCTGACAGTGACTGAGTCGCCGTCGCGCTGCTTACGGTGCATGGACAGGCTGCTGCAGACATACCGACTCCTCCCGCTTGCACTGCCGCCCTCCCGTGTAAGCACCACGCACCTGCTTGGCGGTGTCATTGCGCAGCAGGAAGAAGATGGCGTTGATGTTGTCCATGACCAGGACGAGCGCCGTGGCAAGGAAGGTAAGGGGCACGAGCGCGGGCACGGGTGATGAAGCCTGCGGTGGCGGCACACATGCGTGGCAGCGGGCGCACAAGAGCTATGATGAGCGCCTGTTAAGTTCAGCTGCTGGCATGGCACAGCTGTGCTGTACTGGCAAGACAAGACAAGAACGGCAAGACAAGACAAGAACTCACGAGGGAAGATGGTGAGTACCAGCGTGATCATAAAGATGAAGAGCTCAAACTGGATGATCCACCACTGGTACTGGAACTGGTACTGGGGGCGCTGGGGGTAGGGAATGATGTACCTGCGCGAGAAGCCGGGGGGAGAGCACAAATCAAAGCATGAGCACCGGTAAGCCCACGTTGGCTGGGAATGCGGCGGCGGCGTTCCACCCAGCCAGCACTGAGCTGAGAGCTGAGTGCTGTATCCCACTCACGTGGTGCTCTGGAGGACTTCGGTGTACTGTGTCGTCTTGGCGGCCACGTCGCCAGAGTCAAAGAACATCTGCTGGTTGGCCTTGTGCTGCAGCACCGCTGCGTGGGTTTAGGCGTGGGTCAAGCAGTGGCAGGAAGCAGTGAGCACCAAGGGTGTGGGCCGCTAGCCACAATTATCAGCCGCGCGCGCGGGCGGCGGCGTCAACGGGTGAACTGCCCCCGGAGGTGCACCCCATTGGCTTGCTGCTGCAACTGGGCTCACCCACGCCGGCGGTCACGACTGCATAGGCAGCGATCGTGAGGGACTGCGCCGCGACCAGGCCACTCCAAGTTCCCGACATGGTCGTGGAGGCAATTGGCGTTGAGGAGTCGAATGGATGGGCGATTGGGACCTGCGAGCGCGCCAATGCGCGAAGAGAGGAACGATGAGCCTGCTGCGCCGTGGAGTGGTGCCTCCCCAATCGGCCAGTGGCCGAGAATGGGCTAGATATCGCTGCTCTTCACGCGCGCGTTCGCCCGCCTTGCAGCGATGTGAGCCGTGCAAGCGGCGTGGCACCTTTACCTTTGTGTGGATGAGGGGGCTGCTCTCGGTCGCTGCACTTAATGATGATTTCCTTCTGCGGCCGGTCTGCGCTTATCTGGTCCTTATGTAATGAGCGTTGCCGTCCAAGGGTGGACCATTGGAGGTCCTGTGAGATGCGAAGCGCCCAGCTGCAGCTGCCAGCAAGGGCCAGTGGTGGGAGAGCTCGCAGTGGGGAGAACTGCGACAGCCTGGCAGCAACGCGTCGGCACGCATGCATGGGCCGCACGTGACATCTCGGCGAGTCATCCGTCTTCCACACCGCACCACCGTGTGCTGGCGGCAGGCTTGGCGCCCCTGGGCAGATGCTTAGCAGAGCTCTGCAGGCCTCCTTGCCTTCTTGTCAGCAGGCGCGGTGTAGGACCGCACGGGTGCTGCGTTGGCGTCGTCGTCGTGGCGTTTGGGACGCCACTGGCGCGGCTGTGTTCCCGTATATGTAGGCTCCCAGTCCCAAATTGGCACATGAGCCATCAAGTCGCAGAGCCGAAGTCCTTCATCAAATGGCAAGCGCTGTATCTGTCTTCAAGCTGCCGGCTCAAGTGGCACAGCAGAGCAGCACCAAATCTGCCAGCCTGGGCACCGCCTGGAGACCGCCTCGCACGCACGCATACGCCGCACACCACTGTCGAGATCCAAAAGCTACTTCTTGGCGCTCCTGGCCAGCAGCTTGACGGCGGGCAGGCACTCCTGAAGCGTCTTGTTGCCGTCCGGCAGCAGGCGCGCGCTGAAGGACCGCACGGACGCCGCCCCCGCTGCGTCCGCTGACCCGTCCTCCTCCTCGATGCGCCCGCGCTTGACCGTGGTGGACTTGACCAGCGCACCCACCTCCCTGTGTACACCAACAAGCACCCGTGCCGGCAAATGTCATGTGGTACCCATGAAGCTGCAAGAGCAAAGCGTATGGCAGGCCTGCCAGTCAGAGAGGCCTCGCAACCTGAGCTGGACAGCTTCTGCCGGCTTGTGAGCCACCCGCTGCGCCATTGTGCCTGCGCCATCCTGATGCCATGATGCCTAGGTGCCTGAGTGGCCCTGCCTAGGCGCCTGGCTAGGTGCCTGAGTGGCATCCATATCAACCGGTAGGCACTCATACCATGTAAACACCTGTTTCGCAACCGCCACCTCCTCACCTGAAGCGTTGCGCCAGGTCCACGACCGAGCACTTGAGCACATCCGCCATGGTGGTCATGTGCTGAGGCGCCACGGCGTGCTCGGGCTCCACCATGAGGGACACCACGCAGATGTAGGCGATGAGCAGGGTCTCGCCAGCCTTGCTGCGGTTGTACTTGGCAGTCCCGTCGTCCATGCTGCACGTGGCAGCGGGGCATGCACGCCAAAGGGCACGGGACTGGTGTGCCAAAGGAAGCCAAAGGGAGCGCTGGTGGGAGGTGCTGAGGTGAGGCACGCAAAGGGAGAATGCGGGCAAACTGATGCGGACCGCCTTGAAGACTTGCTAGCCGCACCTTCGCTCGTAGAAGAGGTTGAGAAGCGGTTCAAGCACGTCGGGCGAGGTGCCCAGGTTCTTGGCCAGCTGCGACAGCCCTGTGCCCAGGCCACCTGACTCGGCCTGCGTGCGCAGTGCAAGACAAGGTGAGAGGCGGTTGCAGCACAACAGGAGAGATGCCCAGGTTCTCGGTCAGCTGGGAAAGCCCTTTGTTCCCAGGCCACCTTACTCTGCAGGCGGTGGGGCTCCAACATACAGCGCCACAACGCTCTGTTTTGCGCCCGCTGCAGCACCATGGCACCTGTCGCTGCTGCTGATGTCGAGTATTGTAATGTAACAATGTCACCTTGAGCACTGGCTTGGCCACCCGCAAGCGCATGAGCACGTTGAGGAAGGCAAGGAACTTGGCCCGCTGCTTGGCCTTGGCGCGCGCGGTCTCGTTGCCTTGCGCGTGCTGGAGCAGGGGCACGCGCGCCAGGACGTACTCGTTGAACTGCAGGCACACAAAGAGGGACGGGCATACACGCATGTGCACACATGTGTGTCGTTGAACTGCAGGCACACAAAGAGGGACGGGCATACACGCATTTGCACACATGTGTGCCACGGCTTATCGCTGCAGCCGTCACACGATTGTGCCTGTTGTGCCTGCCTCGTCGCAGGCTTCCACAAGTAAAACAACAGCGTGTGCAAGGTGATTGCCTTGGCGAGATAGCCAGCAGCAAGAGCAGGAGGAGCGGCCTCTCACCGTGTTCCTGCCGCGTAGGTTCTCCAGTGTGGCAGGCTCCTCCGCTGCCTTGAGCAGGAGTCCCGGCCGTAGACTGACGGCCACCTCGGAGGGCAGGAGCTGAGACGGCGGGTAGGCCTGCTCTGGCAGCTTGGCCTCCAGGTTGTGCGGGGGGAGGTGGCGGAAGGCGTTGGCTTGTGCCAGGACCTGCGTTCATTGTGCGCAGAGCCAGCGTGAGGCAACGTGAGGCAGCTTGGCCTCCAGGTTGTGCGGGGGGATTTGGCGGAAGGCGTTGGCTTGCGCCAGGACCTGCGTTCCACACGTTGTGCGCAGAGCCAGCGTGCAACGTGAGGCAGCTTCGCTTCCTATAAGTTGTGCAGTGGGAGTTGGCGCAACGCGTCAGGATCTGTAATGTGCAGGGTGGTAATGTCACTTGTCAGGTGGGGACTGGAGGGGAAACAGGGCAAGGAGCCACGGCACTCCAGGTGGCACGGAGCGTTGGCCGTCTTCCCCCCATCACTCGCACACGCTCACCGTCTGCTTGGTGATGTTGTCCTTTTGCGCCTGCTCTCCAATGTGCCCCACCAGCAGCGACAGCGCGTTGGCCGTCTCTCCGAGCTTGTCCAGACGCACCACACCCTCCTCGCGCGCGGTGAGCTGACGCCGGCGACGCGTACTGCCGAACGAGTCCACCAACCTGCAGTGCCACATCACCACCGCATGGCGTCCATGCAAATGCCACCAAGTACACGCCGCCCAACATTCCTGCGGTGCCACCGCCGCCGCATGGCGCCCATTTGCATTCCACCAAGTACACGCCGTCCACCAGTCCACCAGTCTGCAGTGCCAGTGCCACCGCCACCACCACCATGCGACGCCCCTGTCCCTCGCTTTCCCTCCCACCCTCTCCCTCTCCACCACCCAACCACCACCACCACCACCACGCACCGCTTGTTGTCCGCAATGCTCCTCTCCCGCATCGCCGCGCCGTCCACAATCATCTCCCCATCCGCATTCGCTGCAGCCGCCGCCTGCGCCACCGCCGCTGCCCTCGTGTCGTAGTTGAGCCCTGGCAAGGACGTGCAGGAAGCGTATACAAGGCCTCAACGTGATCACGTTGAGACAGCTGACTGAGATACGTGTATCCAGCACAAACTGCGCCAGCGCCAGCACCTGCCAGTGGTCTGCGGCCCTGCCACGAGCCTGTGTGTGAGCACCTGCCAGCGGTCACTGGTGGCCTGCCCACCACCCACACCCACTACAGCCCCCCTAACCGTGACGCATCCCCACTCCAGGAGTAGCCCACACCCACTACAGCCCCCTAACCGTGACGCATCCCCACTCCAGGAGTAGCCCACACCCACTACAGCCCCCCTAACCGTGACGCATACTCACTCCCCACACCCTACAGCCCCCCTCAACGAGACACACATCCCCACTCCAGGAGTAGCAGCCCACGCACCTGGCAGGCGTGGCTCCATGCGCAGCACCCGGTCGCCCGCCAACGGCAGCAGGGTCAGCTGCCCAGTGCTCTTGTCGTGCACGGCAAGTGCCTGCCGGCACGCCGCCGCCTCAAAGCCGCTGTACTCCTCGCCGTGCGTCCGGCCCACAAAGCACACGTTGCCCTGCGCGTGCGGGCATGGTGCTGGGTGCTGGGTGAGGCTTCTGTTTAGACACCACCGCCCCGCCCCGCCCCGCCCCGCCACGCCCCGCCCCGCCAAGCCACCCCGCCACGCCTTGCATGCTTTGAGGTGGGTGGGACGTGTTGTGCGCTGCCCAGCAGCTGCTGAGCCCGACGCTGCCCGCTGCCGCCCGAGAGGCCACTCGCGGCCTGCGACGGCCTCCTGCTGCCATGTATGCCCCAGTAGCACTCACAGAACCGCAAAGGTGCTCGCCTGCGTGTGCTGCCTGCCCCTGCTGCCCCGAATAGCGCTGGCCCACCCAACCGGTCGCGAGCGCACCTGGCTGCCGGCCAGCACAAACTTCTGAGCTCCCCTGCCCAGGCTCGGTCCCGCCTCGTAGAGTGACAAGCTGGCTTCCGTTGGCACCTGGCCCGCTGGGAAGTAGACTGCGATGGGCGGCATGTGGAGCTGCTTGGGGTCGAGTGGGGCCGTCGTCACCTGCACCCTGCGTCGTTTGGCCGATGGGATTGAGGCCTCCTGCTGCTGGTGCTGGCGCTCGCCGCGAGACGTCGATGGACCCGCGCCGTCGGCATCCTCTGCAGCCGCCTTCGGGCTCACGCCAGCGCCGGCGCGCTGCTGCTTCTTGTCCTTGGCCATCGCGGGGGTGGCGGTGGCACAAATGGGGGCCCTGAGCGAGCTGAGTTGATGAGTCGTGCATGGAGACCTTCACAAACCACACACCCACAAAAAAAGAGTGAGAGTGTTGGGATGGTGTATGAGGAGGGCGTGGGGCACCCTGCACCCTGGCCAGATGCTGCTCCCACACGGCCTCGCCCGTCCGCCCGCACGCGCCCGCCCCGGCCCCAGGCCCCGAGAGCCCGCTCGTGCCATCCATTGCATCACTGACCAGTGTGTGCGTCTTGCCATGCTGCCAATGAGAGTCCACGACGTGATGTTGCCGGACGCCCCCCGTGCCCCGCATTGGCACACTCGCACACATTCGCGCACTCAACAAATGGCAAGCACCACCTCACGCGACACGCGATGGGTCTGGGCCGCCACCGCGACGGCGGCATCGCTGGGAGTCTTGCTCTGGTGGAGGAGCAGCTCGTCCGCGCAGCGCAAGAAGCAGTTGAAGCTCCTGCCAGAGCCTGAGGACAGTCACCGTATCTGGGGCGCCATCCCCTTGATGGCCAAGGTGAGGGCAGGGGGGAGCCTGGGGCACGCGACGTCCGCTGCCCCCGCACGCCGACCGGCACTGTACCTGGGAGCTTCCTGCTGCCCGCAGCTCATCAAGCCTGGCGAGCCGATCGACAAGGCCATCGACCTGCTCATCAAGCGGAGCCCCAAGCTGGGCCGCTTCTTCCGCATGCGGGTGCGTGGGGAGCAGCTGCGCACGTCATCTCCGCCAATCGCGCCTCACCTCGCATCTATCCACACAATGCGGCACTGAAGCGTCATCAAGTGGGCCAGCAGCAGCTGGAAGCACACACACTGGGACTTGTGCAGCTGCGGGACATCTGATGCGCCCGTGCGGTTTGTTCCTGTGAGGCTGCACCAGGTCGAGGTCAAGGTGCAAGGTGCAAGGCACCAAGCCTCACACACGCACGCGCCCCTTGCGTGCACCCGCACATGTGTGTGCAGTTCGTGGTGATCAACTTTGCGGCGGTGACGGACGTGGCCGCTGCCCACGAGATTGTGGTCAAGCTGAACCTCCCAAAGAGCCCCACCTACAACTGTGAGCACAGCTGCGCAGCATCTCTGCTGGGTAGCTGGTAGGGAGGGGATTGCAGCCAGTAATGCTGCAGAGCAGCTCCTGTCGTGGGCTGTGCGACCCTGCCGGCGTTGAGACGGTGGTGCCAATGAGTGACAGGTAACTAAGTACCAGCCATTGGTTGGCCTCGAGACATGTAGCTAGGTCCTGCAGCTACTCGGTGCTCGGTGGTGGTGGTGGTGGTGGCGAAGGTCGTGTTGCCTGTGTGCAGCCCTGCAGCCCTGCATCGGCAGGAAGAGCCTGGTGGTGCCGTGGTGATGGCGGCTCCTGTGAGGCATCGTGTTTGCCTCCCTCCCTGTGTGCAGCCCTGCACCCCTTCATCGGCAGCAAGAGCCTGGTGGTGTCGCACGGCCAGACCTGGAGTCGCCTACGCAAGGCCTTCAACCCAGCATTCACCACGCAGGTTGGGCGAGCAAATGTGTGTGCACTGGAATCCTGGGCCACCGCACAGTAGGACCCATGAGGTCCCTGCGTGTGCCCAGGGCTTGCACCGATCAGACTAGCCCTCCTCACGCCAGCGCCACTACTGCTCACACTTGCTGTGAATGGGACAGCTGCCACACAAGTCCCTGGCGCCTGGCCCACTGAGCGCACTGCCGTGACCATGTGTTCCTGCTGCTTGCTTGCCACCCCGCAGCCTGCCTCAAGTCCCTGGTGCCAGTGTGCCCAGCCCACTGTGCCCAACTGCTCACTGCCCATGCCCCATTCTGTCCCTGCTGCTTGCTTGCCGCCCCGCAGTACCTCAAGTCCCTGGTGCCTCTCTTCGTGGACAGCGGCCTGCAGTTCATGCCCAGGTCAGTGCCGGGCATCACGCAGCGGGCGGGTGTAGGTGCCGGCACGGTGCAGCGTCAGGGCGCTATCCACACGCGTGTTGCTTCCGCAACGACCTGCACTGGGCCTCCGCACGGGGCCTCAGGGGACGTGTCAAATACCAGCCCTGGAGGCCATGTCAGCTGCCATACACATACTTTGTTTTGGAGTCACTAGGGCACATGGCGGGGCTCGAGCAATCACGACGCTTTGCCTCTGTGTACTGGTGTGCGGTGAGGAGGGCCGGATGTCAATCACAAGGGTGCCGAGGGTGCAGGAGGAAATCACCTGTTCTCGCGTGCGCGTGTGTGTGTGCGTGTGCGTGTGCGTGTGCACGTTGCCGCAGGCTGGAGAAGGCAGCGCAGGACAAGTCGGTGATCCTCATGCACAACGAGCTGACGCTGCTCGCCCTGGACATCATCGTCAGGGCAAGTCACTCGCGCAGTGTGCAGCGGTCAAGGTCTTGGGCTCTGCCTTGCGCACGGGTCTTGCAAACACTTGACAACACGGCAGCATTCGTTGGCAGCCACTCAGTGACGGAGAGACAGCTGCGCAAGCCTCTGAGTCTGTCTGCGTGTTCCCCTGCCCAACCAGCAGTGTGCAACCAGCAGTCTGTCTGCGTGTACCCCTGCCCACCCTGCAGGCCTTCATGTCGCTTGACTTGGGCTACCTCGACCCCAAGGGCCCTCCAGAGATCTTTCACGCCTTCTCAGAGCTGTTTGAGCTGTCAGCCAAGATGACGGAGCAGCCACACATGAGCATGTGAGTGGTGGTGGTACAGGAGGGTGAAAGGGGCTGTTTGAGCTGTCAGCCAAGATGACGGAGCAGCCACACATGAGCATGTGAGTGGTGGTGGTGGTGGCGGGGGCGGGGGCATATGCCCTCAGCCGGGCGCCGGGCGGGTGACGCTGGGTGGCTGTGCACCAGGACAAAGGGAGGGAGAAATGGAGCGAGAGCGGCCGCTCTGCAGCGTCACTGGCAGATTCACAGCTCCATTCCCCAGGGGAGCAAGCACTTTATGTGCCAGGGCACTCAACCGGCACCAGCCGCCACCTGCCATGTGACTTGACCACCACCTGCACCTTCCCGCCATCACCGCCCTGCCCTCCCTCCCCACCCTCTCGCGTGCACGCAGCCTGCGGTACCTCCCGTGGAACTGGCTCCACTTCCGCAAGCTCCAGAACAAGTTCGACGCGCACCTCGTGCCCGAGATCCGGCGGCGCCTCAAGGAGACGGACGCCGACGCCGACGCGCGCGCGGCGGCGAACGGCGGGCGCGTCGACATGTTCACGATGGCCATGCGCGCGGTGCGCGAGGATGGCACGACGCTCACGCTGGAGGAGGTGCTGTCGCAGGTCAAGACCTTCCTGTTCGCCGGGCACGGTGAGTCGCCTCCTTGTGGCCTTTCCTGGCTGACCTGCCCCCCCCTCCTCCGTGCCAGCCGCCTCCTCCTCCTACCAAGCCTGCTGCTCCTCTCTGCCGCCCCCAAAACCACCAATTGCATACTTCAGCTCACGGTGCTGCTGCTGCTGCGGCGGCGGCGGCGGGTCCTTGCCACCAAGGTCCAAAGCCGTCCGATGCCAAGTCTGGCACCGGCTGCTGCTGCTGCTCCTCCTCCTTTGTGCACCCGTCCAAACCCGCACATCGTCAACTTTGGCTCTTGCTGCTCGTGCCCTTTGCTGCAGACACCACGAGCTCGACCGTTTCCTTTGCCATCTACGAGATGTCCCGTACCCCTGGGGTGGAGGCAAAGGTGCTGGAGGAGGTGGACAGGTGGGTGGCCCTTTCGCCGGGGGCAATCATCAGGTGCTTGTACAGGGCCAGGTTGTTGTTGTCGCATGGCTTCAGCCGGGGCGGCTGTTTGGGTTTGCAGTGTGGGGGTGAGGTGGCCCAGAGTCTGGGACGGCTCCCGGCTCCCGGTACGTTGCTGTGGGACGTTCACATTGCTACCATCTCAGGGAAGGTGAGCGTCACCCTGGGAGGCGCGTTGCTGTGCCCACCCTTGGATCCTGACAGCCTGACGAGGCCGGCAGCCTGCACGCCAACCGTGACTGCGCGGCGCCCCCCATGTTTGCCTTGCTCGCAGGGTATGCAAGGGCGAGCGTCCCACGGCTGAGCACGTCAGCCAGCTCAAGTACTGCAACGCCATTGTTAAGGAGACGCTCAGGCTGTGGCCCGTGGGCGGCACGGCGCGCATGGGGCCAGCTGGCACGGAGGTGCAGGTGAGGGAACAGGGAGAGAGGGAGCGAGGGGCACGGCGCGCATGGGGCCAGCTGGCACGGAGGTGCAGGTGAGGGAACAGGGAGAGAGGGAGGGAAGTTCAGGTGAGGGACAGGGAGAGAGGGAGCGAGGGGCACGGCGCGCATGGGGCCAGCTGGCACGGAGGTGCAGGTGAGGGACACGGAGAGAGGCAGGGACGGACATGGGAGGGAGCGTGTGAAGAGGGAGCGTTGACTTGCAATCCAAAGTTCGGATTGTGTTGCGCCAAGGTGGCAGGCTCTGCCCGTTATGCTGCCGCTGCGTGATGCAGCCCTGCGCACCCGCGCTGCCCGTGCCACTCTCTTTGCAGGGCTACGAAGTGGGCAACACGGTGCTGTACGTTCCGTACATCCACATCCACCGCGACCCCGCCATCTGGTGAGACCGTGTGAAGCGTTGCTCACGTTTGTTCTTGACCCGCCCGTACATGCATGCCCATATCCACATCAACCGTGACCCCGCCATCTGGTGAGCGCCCTGGTGCCTCTTGCGTTTGGACCCAGGGGGGTGTTACACCGGTGTGTGCGCACGCCCACAGTGGCCGGCCATGTGATGAGCCCTCTGCACACGTGCACGCGCACAAACTCCGCCACCACAGCAAGGCAAGACGAACCCGCCAAACATACACCGCACCATGCAGGGGCCCCACCGCCGAGACCTTTGTGCCCGAGCGCTGGCTGGACGAGGCGTTTGTCTCCTCGCTGCACCCCTGCGCGTACATGCCCTTCAGCAAGGGTCCGCGTGACTGCATCGGTCAGACCTTTGCCATGATGGAGGCTAAGACGCTCTTGGTAAGTCGATGGATTGAGTGAGAGAGGTCATGGATTGGGGGATGGTCAGCAGCAGCAGCAATGGTTCAGCAGCAGCGATGGTTCAGCAACAGCAGCAAGATGGCCGATGACTGCTCAGACTGGCGCGTGAGCAGGCAACACACACCTGTGCGTGGCTGCACAAATGTACTGTGTACAGGCCCTGCTGTACCAGCGGTACACGTTCCAGTACGCCGGTGCGGTACCGGAGGAGCAGGGACAGCATATCACGTCCTATCCCAAGTACCACGTGCCCGTCACCGTCTACCACCGCAAGCCCTAAGCACGCATGCCACCGCAAGCCTTCTAGGGCGTCGCGCGGTGTGCTTCTCACCGCTGGTGAGCAGCTCCGCCGTGCGCTGTGGCGGCGAAGCAGCAGGAGGCAAGCTGCGGTGGCTGCGATCAAGCTGAAGTGTGCGCTGTTGCGTTGACGGGTATCTGTCCTCTCGCATTTGTGTTTGGTGGCGTGAGCGAAAAGAGTGATGCGTTGACGTGCTGACGGGTTCTGGTGCCGGCACGCAGCCTGAGAGAGAGAGAGTACAGCGTCCTTGGAATCGCCTCTCTTAACGTCACTTGAAAAGTGTCATGAAAACTGCATGCCCGAAAGCTGCTGCTCGCATACTGCCTGAGGATCGCACCTGCCGCAGCCGAGCTCTAGTAGTACTGCATCTGGCTTGACTGACTGAACGTCTTCTGCGTCTCACCCGTGACCCTGTCTTCGTTCCCACCGCGTTTGGACCACCTCCCTCACGAAGTACCCTTGCCTTGCAGTGCGCCGACAAGTTCTATAACCAAAACATGTATGCAAACATGGCAATGCTACACGCGAGCCCGGCTCCCGTGACGCCCGTCCCCCACCGCTTGGCCTGCGTGCACACACACAGCGATGCCGTGCCATGGAAGAGCAAGGCTCGGACTGTGCAGCAGCTGGCATGCCAGACCGGCAGGCACGCCTTATGCACTTGTGGGAAAAGGAGAGGGCACGCAGCAAGGGTGGGCTTGCGGCCCTGGTCCACACTCACCAGCAGCCCAGGCAGGCCACACCACCACTCACCAGCAGGCCCAGGTCAGGCACGCCCAGCCAGTTGCACAGCGCGTGCGCCGCCACGGGGCACCACAGGCTGCCCGTCTTGAGGAAGAGCCAGGTGGCGTACCACCCAAACACCGTCGTGTAGGTGAACTGGGCCGCCACCTGCGCGCTCAGCAGGCGGGAGCGCATGCACTTATGTGCTCTGCGCCGCCACCTGCTTGATCGGCAGATACAGGCGGTGCAAGGCGCAACAAGCGAGCAATGGGCACTCTAGAGGCGCATTGGAGCGCATGGAGCGAGCAGTGCAAGGCGCGATTGTCACTCACGATGAGGACTGCCTGTTTAAGCCGCACGCGCCGGTGCCGAACCAGGTCCGCCAGGTGGTGCAGGTGCGCGGCGCCAAACAGCAGCGGTGTCACGAGGATGGTCACCCACTGCCTGCAGCCCTGCAGCCAGGGGACGAGGGTGCAGCCAGGGGACGAGGGTGCAGCTAGGGGACGAGGGTGCAGCTAGGGGACGAGGGTGCAGCCAGGGGACGAGGGTGCAGCCAGGGGACGAGGGTGCGTGGCACGGAACAACTGCTGGTCTGTATCGCGGTGATCCATTCACTGACTGCAGCCCTGCGGAGCCCTTCCTGACACCCCAGGTTCCAGCTCACCGCCACAGCAGCAGCAGCAGCAGCACCATACTAGCATCTGCCACCTCTAAACCTCACCCTTTTCATCAGCAGCAGCGCCGCCATGCACGCACACCACAGCCCCAAACCTCATCACACGCCCACCCTCCACCCTCCCCCTCACCGCCAGCAGCAGCAGCGGCGCCATGCACGCCCTGAACACAAACTCCTCGGTGACCGGTGACGCCACCAGGTTGCGCCACACCCAGAGTGTTTCGTCCGCGAACGGACGCCCCAGCACGCCGGCAAACCACTCCACGTCCCGCTGCGGGCCCCACGCCGCCGCCCTCAGCTCCACCAGCCAGCCTCTCAGCGCGCGCAGCATGCCAGGGCCCTGCGGGCAGGGTCGTGGGTGGAAGAAAACACACATGTTTGCTTCAGGATGCCCCGTTTGTTGCGTGAAAGCCTGACGGCGGCTCGAATATCCTGTGTGACCGAACAGCGGCCTTTTTAAAACATGCTCTGCCGCCCATCCTTTACCTGCGTGACCAGCTTGTGCCAGAGCGGCAGTGCGAAGAGCGCCGCCGTGTGGCCCAGCGTGCGCAGCACGGGCGTGGCGAGGGAGGGCGGGGTGCGGGGCGTGAGGCCCAGGGAGCCAGCGAGGGATTGGGACGCCAGGGGCCACACCAGGGCCTGCAGTGCACATGGAACGGGGCAGGCGCTGATGGCACTGAGCAGTGAGCCTGCATGATGCGGCTCGCCTGGCCCGGCCAACATGAAGCTGTCCGCTGCCGCCACACGATCCGTTGCCTCAGCAGCGCCATGACAGCTGGGCCGCCCCGTTTGCAAGCGCACACACACACAGCAACACCATGGCCGTGCCCATGCTGGCCTTCCCAGACTGCTTCATCAGGGGACCAGAGTCTGGACAACAGTGTGTGCGTGTGCTGCCGGGGCTGTATCTACACTTCGCCCGCCACGCTGTCCGTGCTCATCGCGGCGCTGCCCTCTGCATGACCTGCATGACACATACACACGACACATGACGCACGTGCAGGCACACATCCTCCTGGGCCGCTGACCTGGTATGGCGTGGTGCTTTGGGGCGGCGGTTGCGTGCCGGGCCGGAGCGCCAGCGCCAGCGGTACCCACGCCAGCGCGCACGCCGCCCAGGCCGACAGCATGCGGCACTTGATGGTGGTCGGGTGGTCACGCGGCAGGTCCCTCCACACGTAGAGCAGGCCCACGTATGCCAGCGTGATGAGGGAGCATCCGAGGAGCGCAGACGCCACGCTGTTCTGCGCCATGGTCAGGGCCGCCTGCTGCCAGACCAAGCGCCAGAGCGCCGCTAGTCCCTGCCATACTGCCCCCACGCCGGCAACCAAGGTGTGCACGACGGCGCGGATCAGCGGCGCGAAAACGGCCAGCATATCTGTCGGCGCGTGGGCGGCGTGGCTGCGTGCGCCATCACGGAGGGCTGGGTGGGTGGCGCTGAGCAGACCAATCAGGCTCCATCCTCTGACTCACTCTGCTCTGCTCCTGGTCCCCCTCCTCTCCCTTCTTGCATGCCGAGGTCATAACGTGCCCCACAATCGGCGAGCGCGCAATCCAGAGAGAACCCGATGGCGCAGCAGCTTTCCAGCGTCCGCGCAATGCGCTCCCTCGGCGCGCGCCTGACCCGGCGGGCGTCCGTGGCGCCACGCTCTTCCGGTGCGTCGGTCTCCTGCAACAGCCCCTCTGCAGCTGGATGCGGCCACAAGCCGATGCGTGGCGTTGGTGACCTGACTGCGCAGGCCGCAGCGCACTCCAGGTCCTGGCTCGCGGCCCGATCGGTGCGCGCTCCCGATCATCACCCTCTAGACCCACTCGTCGATCTTTCGGACCGCAGCGCCTCAAGGATGCAGCCTTTGGACGTAGCAGCAGCACCGCAGCTGCAGCACGCATGGCCTGCACCGCACCAGAGGTGGAGCGCTGCGGTGCGGCGCCAGCGAGGCGCGTGCCGGGGCGTGCCGCAGAAGGGTAGCGTGCATGTTCTCCTCGCTTCTAAACATGCAGTGACGAAGAAGGGCGTGGCTTTCAAGAAGGCGCCAGAGCCTGAGCCTGAGCTTCCGGATGATTCGGAGCCTGAGCTGGGCACCACGGAGTACAGCGCCATTGCCGCGGGCCTGGTGGCCAACCCCATCGTCATCTGGAGCGCCGTCACACTGGCCCAGACAGGTGTGCCTGGCGTGGCTACCTGCTGCAGCGCCCAGCATCCTGTGCCGGATTGGTCGCTGTTGGAGCCAGCAGGGGGCCGTGGGTCGAGGGCAAGCACAGATCTGTGCCGCGTGCAGCCGGGTGGCAATGGGGCCGGCAAGACGCCGACGCGTCAATGTGGGTGGGGCGTGTGCTGCGCGCTGTGCAGGTGAGGGCCTGCCCCCAGGCCCTGGAGGCGCTCTGGGCGCGGCCGAGGGCATCTCATACCTGGTGGGTGGGCTGGTGGGACGCTGTAGGGGAAGGAGTGGCTGGACGATGCTTAGGGCATCACAGCGAGCACCACATGCACCCGAATGGGCGTGCCTAGGAGCCGTGCCCACGCGCTTCGTCAAGCATCCTGGAATGCACTGCAGGTGATCCTTGGCACCATTGTGTGGTCGCTCTACACCAAGGTGGCCACGGGCAAGGGCCTCCCCGCCGGCCCTGCAGGTGCGGTTCTTGTGGTCCAAGGAACACAGGGGGCCGGAGCACAGCAGCGGAGCACAGCCGCTGGGAGCACGAGCAAGCCTGCAGCCCAGGGGGCCCGCACCAAGCACACACAGCGAGGAGCTGTCCCGCATCGCATAGCTAGGCCTGGGGCGGGTGCCAGTGATGGCAGCTGTGTTGGCGCTGCCCTCCCCACCGAGTGCCTCTCCATTCGTTCGCTGCGCAGGTCTGCTGGGCGCGGTGGAGGGCTTCTCCTACCTCAGCCTGCTCGCCGGTGAGTGGCTTCTGTTGTGCAGGCGATGGATGAGTGTGGATACAGAGGAGTGACCGTGTGTGCCATGTGCGTGTGTGACCGTGTGCGTGCAGCCATCGTCGGCTTCGCCCTCAAGCCATAAGAGGCACAACCAAGTGCTTAGCAGCTTTACATTCACGCTCCACGCGTAGCAGAGCACCTTGCAAACAGGAGGGGAGTCCGCGAGCGTTCGGACGCCGAGTGCGACAGCCTCCAGCGCTTGGACCCTCCAGCGCCGCGCAGAGGAGGATGCAGACTGCGCCGCGCTCGCTGCAGCGGCCTGGTGCTGCGGGGCGGCATGCTGCTGGACGCACACTCGTGGCCCGCGACCGCACCACGACCACCACAAGGCGAGAACCAGAACGAATGCTTGACCGTCGCAAGCGTGGCGTCGTCGCGCTGCGTGTTGGGTGCTACCACAATCACGCGTGCGCGATGCGTGCTTTCGTGGGGTGCTGTGTGTGTGCCCCACAGCGTCGTCAAAGAGCCCAGGGAGGCCACCACGACTGCGCCTGGCAGCAGCAACAACATCGTGGGCCTCAGCAGCAAGCTAGGAGTGTCCTCCAAGGCCTGGACGCAGCCTGCCGCAGCCCCGCAGCCGCCCATCGTGGCGCAGCTGACCGCAGATGTGCCACTCTCCACGCTGCAGCAACTGGACGCGGCTCAGCCGCAGTTCCTGGTGAGACAGCAGGGCAATTACAATTACACAGTGGCATGACGCTTGCGGGAGCCGCCTGCCGCCGACTGTGGTCGAAGGCGCAGTCAGGCACGCCACACATGGGATGCATCTGCAGCACTGTTGGATTCTTTGAGGGCTATCGCTGTCGTTGGAGCCACCCAGGGTTACCGGCCCAAGTCACGACGTAAGCGCCCTCCCCACCATCGCAGGAGGCTGAGCTGTGCCGGCTCTACTACTTTTCAGAGCAAGAGCAGTCCGTGGTGCAGGACCTCAAGAACAGCATGAAGAACGCTCGGTCTTCGCTCCTGGCGCTGGCCGCGGCAAACGTGCTGCTCTCGCTCAGCCAGGTGCGTGTTGTGGGGAGCAGCTGCAGGGGCGCAG
>QAXK01005381.1:0-13442 GCA_004335735.1 Chlorella sp. KRBP
CCACCAGCGCCCACAGCGCCAGATCCGTCCGTGCAGCGTGCAACGCCGAGATGCAGACGCTCCCCACGACCAGCAGCAGCAGCGGCAGGCGGCCTGCGGAGGGCCGCCGTCGCGCCCATCACGCCGCTGCGGGCAGGCCCACGCAGCTGCGCGTGCAGGCTGCGGCATCTGCCAGCAGCGACATCCGCAAGGAGGCCCTCGCGCGCGGTGCGTGTGCACCTGCTGGATTGCGCTGTGGGCAGCACAGGTGCAAAGATTGCGGACGGGGGTTGCCACCTCTCCGCGTGTGCGTGCGTGTTGTGCGTGTGCGCAGCACCTCTAGAGAAGGCGCACCTGTTCAACGCGCACTTCGTGCCGTTCAAGGACGTGCAGCAGGGCAAGTCGTCGGGGGAGACCTACTCGCTGGACCAGGTGGTGTATCGTGCCGCCGATGGCGCGCTGCTGGACGTGCACCACGACATGAACGCGCTGGCGCAGTACGGGCCCGACTACTGGCGCTCCGTCTTCAACGCGCGCGTGGGCACCACCACCTGGCCCTATGGGTCGGGCGTCTGGAGCAAGAAGGAGTGGGTCCTCCCGGTGAGCAGCAGCGCCTTGGGCGAGGACGCAGCAGCGGCGATGGCGGCAGCACGCACCAATCGGGCCGCTGCTCGTGCGCGCAGGGCATCTCTGACGACGACATTGTGTCCATGTTCGAGGGCAACTCGAACCTGTTCTGGGCCGAGCGCTTCGGGCGCGAGTCGCTGGGCATGACGGACCTGTGGGTCAAGCAGTGCGGCAACAGCCACACGGGATCCTTCAAGGACCTGGGCATGACGGTGCTCGTCAGCCAGGTCAACCGCATCCGCAAGCTCAACCCAAAGTCCATCACCGCCGTCGGCTGCGCGTCCACCGGCGACACCAGCGCGGCCCTCTCGGCGTACTGCGCCGCCGCCGGCATCCCGTCCATCGTCTTCCTGCCAGCGGTGAGCGCGTGCGCTGGGTGGGACAGGGGAGGCGGAGCGGGAGGTCCCGCAGCCGCCGCAGATCGCGGAGAGCAGTCTGGTGGTGGTGGTACTGCAGGGAGCTCCTGGGACGCAGGGCGTGAGGATGAGGTGTGTGCCTGCGTGAGCGCAGGACAAGATCTCGCTGGCGCAGCTGGTGCAGCCCATCGCCAACGGCGCGCTGGTGCTGAGCATCGACACGGACTTTGACGGGTGCATGAAGCTCATCAAGCAGGTCACGGCCGAGACGCCCATCTACCTGGCCAACTCGATGAACAGCCTGCGCCTCGAGGGGCAAAAGACAGCCGCCATCGAGATCCTGCAGCAATTCGACTGGCAGGTGCGCGCAGCTGGAAGGGCAGGGTGGTCCAGAGGAGGTGCAGCAGCTGCTACCATGGGCACGTTAGCTGGGCCAGGGCAGCGGCCAGGCACCGCAGTAGCAGGCACACGCGCTGCGGCGCAACGGCGGTGTGGTGTGCCAGGTCGGGGGCGCCCACAGCTGATGTGCAGCAGCTGCTACCTCGGATACCGCCAAGGGCTACTCAGCCGCAGCAGCACGCGCGCAGCTATGTCGCGTTGTGGCGGTGTGGCAGGTCGGGACATGCAGGCGATGTAGCGATATGGTGTGCCGTTGCGCTGGTCGTGTGCCTGGCTGCAGGTCCCCGACTGGGTCATCATCCCCGGCGGCAACCTGGGCAACATCTACGCCTTCTACAAGGGCTTCAAGATGTGCAAGGAGCTGGGCCTGGTGGACCGCCTGCCGCGCCTGGTGGTGGCGCAAGCGCAAAACGCAAACCCGCTCTACCAGACATACCAGCGAGCCAAGGGCACGGGCGCCAACGGGTCCAACCCCAGCGCGCAGCAGCTGGCCGACAGCTACCAGCCCGTCAAGGCCAAGAGCACGTTTGCCAGCGCCATCCAGATCGGCGACCCCGTGTCCATTGACCGCGCCATCCTGGCGCTGCAGGACACCAACGGCCTGGTGGAGGAGGCCAGCGAGGAGGAGCTCATGGACGCGTCGGCGCGCGCCGACCGCACCGGCATGTTCAACTGCCCGCACACGGGCGTGGCGCTGGCGGCCCTCATCAAGCTGCGGCAGCGCAACGTGATTGGCGCCAACGACCGCACCGTGGTGGTGAGCACGGCGCACGGGCTCAAGTTCACGCAGTCCAAGGTGGACTACCACGCCAGCAGCGTCTCGGGGCTCACCAGCACCTACGCCAACCCACCCACACCCGTCAAGGAGGACCTGGGCGCCGTCATGGATGTCATCCGCAGCAAGTTCGGCTTGAAATAGAGCGGCGCTTGGGCGGCAGCAGCGGTAGCAGTGGGGTGTGATGCAGGGCGTTGAGGAGGCCAGGTGTAGGGCCAGGTGGTGGGGTGTTTTGTGGTGGGGTGGAGGAGCAGGGAGGATTCGATGGCAGAACGCGCGTGTGTATGACTGCACAATGACGATCTCTCCCACTGTGGGGGACACCACGATGACTTACACGAACGGACCGAGATGCACCTGCAAGTTGCTGGGTGGAGACCGAGTTGCTGTCGATGTGGGCAGAGATCGATTTGGAGTTCGTATTTGTGCTGCGCTCATCCATCACATCGCATCGCCAGAAGCGTCCGAGTGCGCCCACACGCGGCGCTCACAGCCTCCGCTTCCATCCCATCCCCCAATCGCACAGCCACCTCGCGCCCAGAGTCGACCTCGAGGAGATGCAGGTCCAGAGCCACACGATGGAGAGGAGCGTCCTCACGCGCCGAGGAGCCAGCGGGGCACCAGCAGGCAGCAGGCACGCCGCATTGGGCCGTCGTGCAGCAGCTCCCGCGCGGAGGGTGGCTCTGCGCGCCGTGCCGTCCGATGGTGAGGCTGGGGCACCACAGGCTCAACACAGGAGAGCAAGCAGCCACTGGCAGCCACACGCACGCAGCAGGAAGAGAGCTCAGTGCTACCGCCAATGGAGCCAGAGGGGTGAGCAGGCTGTGGCGCTGACGGGCGGTGCGCTCCTCTCGTGCGTGTGCCGACACGAGCAGAGGACGCCGAGCTGGAGGAGCGGCTCAAGAAGCTGCGGCAGGTCAAGGGAGCGACGCCCTACGGCGAGGGCAAGAGCCGGCAAAAGCGGGAGGGTGAGAGCGCAGCAAGGGTGTGGCCATCACGCGCCGTGCGGTGGGGCAGCCCCAACTGATGAGTGGATGCACTGCCACACCTGTGTGCCTCCCAGGCAAGGCCAGCGACCCCTCCAAGCCAGCCAGTGAGGGGCCCAAGTACGACTTCACCAACGAGACGCTGCACTGGGAGGGGGGGCCCACCAAGGGAGACCTGGTGCTCAACGTGGCGCTCGGGGCCACGCTGTGAGTGGGCTAACTGAGGGGGGCATCATGGTGGGCAGCGCTGGCAACATGGCACGGCATGACATGAGTGGCTGGGGGCCACTTCCTCCCGAGTGTGGCGCCCTCGACGATGAACAACGTTAACCCCGCCAGCCGGTGCACCACCCTGCTTGCGCGCAGGGTTTGGCTCCCCTTGACGGCTGCTGCAGTGGGGCGGGTGTTGTTCGTCAAGTACCGGTTCACAGACAGGCGCTTCTCCGTCTCCACCACGGCGCCATGGAAGGGTGAGGGAGCAAGGTCATGTGCGGTGGGCGCGCGGCACGCAGCAGTAAGCCTGCAGCCCTGGCCGTGCGCCGCGTGGTTGCAGATGTCCTCCTGTACCCATGCCGTGTTTGCTGTGTGCAGTCGAGCAGACGGACGTTGCCTACCAGGAGGTCAGGGACGTGGTGACTGTTGGGCGCGGGCTGTGGGGTGACCTGATTGTGACCCTCAACAACGGGGACAAGGTGGAGCTGCGCTCGCTTGAAAAGTGAGTGCAGGGCAGTGCTGCGGGGCAGGGCAGGGCAGGGCAGGGCGACGTGTGTGCACGCAGGAGCGCTTGTGAGGGCCGCCACCAAGCATATCGCCGCTGCCCCACTGCCATGCTTGCTGCTGCAGCTTCCTGGACCTCAAGAAGTACATCCTGGAGCGCAGGGACGCGCTGGCGCCTCCTAGCAGCAAGGACAAGGCATCCACCCCCACGGGCTTTAGCAGCGGCAAGGGCATGCTCACTCAAGCGGAGCTGCTCGGGGAGCCCGAGCCCGCCGGCAAGAGCGGCAAGGGCAAGGGCTTCGCGTAGGCATGACCTTTGGATGGCCGACCCTTTCCCATGCCGCCTGCGTTGAGGACGCACCAATTTTGCCCCTGGTAGACCCGTTGCACAACCCGTGACACAGTTTTGTCGACAGTGATTGGCAGAGAGAACTGCAACAGCGCTCGAGGAGGAGGAGGCGATTGTGCACGTCGCCCAGCGTGCCCCCCACCCACCCACTGCCAGAACCTGCAAGCAGCAGCAGCATGGCCGTCGATGTGGAGGTGCCGGAGCTGCCTGCTGGACTGACGCCGCAGCAGGTCGCTGAACTAGTGAGCGCGAACCCAGTACGGGCATCATCTCGAGGGGCAGCACCCCTCGCGCGAGCAGCCGGCCTCACAGTGCGCGAGAGGCAGCGCGTGCAGAGCGACGCGCTGGGTGCGAATGGGCGCGAATGAGAGCTGGCACATCACGACTTGAGAGCACGGCAATGGCACGCACGGCACAGCGCTGACTGCTCTCTGCCTGCTGCAGTTCTTCAAGACGTGTTGGTACAACCAGCCGCTGCAGTGGCTGGCCACCATCCACGTGGACGCACGCAGCGGCGCCACGCACGGCAGCGCGGGGCCGTTCCGCACCTGCAAATGGCAAGTCACGGCTGGCACAGATGGCAAGGCAGCCACGCCATGCTGGCAGCCGTGGTGCTGTCCCTGCCACCTGCTGCCACCATGGTGCAGCAGTTGGCCTTGGTCTCGCAGACCGCCGCCTTCTCCTGGCGCTCCACCCGTTGCATGCCTCTGTGCAGGGAGGAAGGCCGGGCACGAGTAGACAAGTTCCTCGTGTCGTACAAGTACGTGGGAGAGGGGCCGCAGGGGCCTGCAGGCGCCCTCACACTCCGCTACCTGCCGCTGTACGGCGAAGTGCCGGGCTGCACAGTGAGTGCTAGCCAGCGGTCTGGCCTCGAAAGTAGTCACCGTGGGTCACCGTGCCAGGCAGCTGTGCTTTGCTGTTGCGTGAGCTCACGTGTGCACGTGCATGTGTGGTGTGTACGTGACCGCGTGCAGCCGGGCAAGGCGTTGGGTATGGAGGTGAGCCTGGTGCTACGGCAACAAGGCGGCGTGGGGGGCGAGTGGCGCGTCCTACAAGGAGCCTTCTAGTGCTCCTGCGTTGCTACGAGTGCATGTTGCATTACGAGTGCAAAAGAAAGAATGCCGGGGACACGCAAACGCACACGAGCCGCAACAGGCCGAGCCCAGCAGCTCCCGCTCCCCACCTCAGGGTCGCATAGTCATGTGCCGCGAGTCATGTGCTGGCCAGTGTCAGCGTCAATGGTGCTGCTGGTGGTGCCAGCCGTTGAGGGGGCTGCAGCTTGCCGACGACCCATCAGTGCTGAGGTTCAGTCTGGCCTGGTGGCGTCACCGAGCGCTGCCGTACTGCAGCCTCATACTGCGATGGGCTCTAGCGCCTCAATGGTGACGACGCTGTTGCCTCGGATCACCTGCGGACGCCACGGCAACACCGTGTGGCAAGACTTGCGAGCTGCTGCTGCTGCTGCCCGGGCCATGCGGAAGAGCGCAGCTGTTCCCCTGTGTAGGCACCTCACACCGCTGCCCGCTGCACTGCACGCACTCACCACCATGCCGAGATCGACCTTGTTCTTGACGTCCACCGTGCCGTCCAGAACCATGTTCATGAACTGATCGAAGCCCCGGAGCGTGCCCGTCACTTGCCGGTTGGCATTCAGTGACACTGCGCAGCAGAGAACAGCGCCATGCACCCGTCGCGAGGGGAGCGCATGCATGGCGGCTGCGCTGCGCCTGGCATGGGGCCGCTGCTGGGAGTCACTGAGCTGCCACTGAGCAGTGCATGCTGATCGTCACGCACAGCCCATCCAGGAGCCTCCCGGAGCTCTGCGCCTGCGAGGAGCCCCTCGCTGCGCACCATTGAGCTTCTTGTCCATGAACTTCTTCAGCTCGGGCGGCTGAACCTTGGGCATCTTGACTCGCTCTTGACTCGCGCGAGACTCGCGAGCTCCCACGGTGCCCGAAATCGGTAGACCCCATAGGGCTCATGGGAATTTTCAAACAAAGCTGTTGAGGAACCACGCGCGCACACGACGCAAGCGAAGAAAAAGGACGCACAGGAGCAGCTGCTGCACGCTCTTCCCGTGCGGCGACGGAACAGCTGCGCACTGGAGAAAAAATATGAGGGACCAGCGCTGTCGCTGAGGAGGATCAGCGCGCGCCAGCAATCCGCTGCGCCAGGGCGTTGATGGCGGCATCGTCCTCCACCTTCTCGCCGTTCCAGAGCATGGCCCGAGTCGCGGCTGTTGCTGCTCAGGGCGGACACGCTGCTCCAGTAGCAGCAGGATGCCGCCAGGGCTCGGCTCCGGACTCCGCGGGCCTCCTCACGAAGGCCATGAGCATGGTGATGATCCAGGACTGCAACAGCCGGCCTGGCGGGGACTGCAGCACCCACGGCGTGGACCAGCTGCCCTCGCACCTACCCTACGGCGCGCAGCTCTCCTTCGAGGGCACACAGGACGCGCCTGCAGTCGTCATGATGGGCGGAGCGGACGCTGCTGGCATGATGGGTCCCGGAGGGGCCGGAGAAGGCGGGGGAGCCTCACAGTGGCCGTGCGGCACCCAGTCGCAGCCGTGCCAGAGCCAGCAGCCAAGCAGCCAGCAGCAGCTGAGCTACCTCCACACTTTGCCCAGGAGGCTGGTGCTGGAGCTCTCGCAGACGCACAGCCAGGAGCTGCCGCTCTGGTGCGTCATTGAGCGTGCCTGGGCTCCTCACTTGACCGCACCACAGGGCCCTGTCGCACCATGTTGAAATCAAGGCACTCGTTCTCCAGCTGTGTGCCTACCAACGCATGCTGCATGTGGCGTGCCGCGCCTCGTGTGCTGCTGTGCCCCTCGCAGCACGCCTGACTTTGCCACGCCTGGCGAGCAGCAGCAGTTCATGGTGGACTACGCCGGCCCCATGGGGGCCGAGGGACCGGCTGGGGGCCTGCTGGGCGCGGGGGACGAGGATGACACCATCAGCAGGTCGCCTGCACCTTCACCCAGGAGGTTCACCAAGCGACCACGGCCCATCCTCGGTGAGCGGCGCGTGTGGCTCATCGGTCGGCGCACGCGTGGGGCCGGCGATGCACACTGGAATAGCAAGATGCTCAAGCTGTATGGCACGCTGGTGCTGTGTGGTGCTGTTGTGTGTGCAGATGCGGACTGTGACAGCATCAGTCAGATGAGCCAGGGTGGCCCCAGCCAGGGACAGAGCCAGAGCCGCTCACAAGGTGAGGTGCCACCTCCTCGTCTCCATCCACACTGCATGGTGGTGCACTCCCACCTGGCTCGAAGCGGCTCATCAACCTTGTGCTGTGTGGCAGCCCGAGAGCTGCCCGGGGCGGCCTTTGTGCGCTGGTGTGTGCGGGTGGTGCAGCAAGGCAGGGGCAGGCCAGGCCCTGATGTCTCGTTCCGTCCCTGGTGGTGACTGCAGGTGCTGGCGGCGGCAAGCCCCCCATGCACCCGCACCACCACGGCCACCACCACCACCACCACAGCAGCCGTGGTGGCAGCATGGGTGGGAGCGCAGGCAATGTGGCCAACCACAGCCACCACCACCACCACAACAGCAGCAGCGGGGGCGGCGGCGGGGTGCTGGGCGGAGGCGGAGGTGGCGGCGGGCCTGGAGTTGGGAGTGGTGCTGGTGCGGGGCCGGGTGGTGTGCCAGGGCTGCGCAGTGGTCACCGCCGTGCTGAGCCCCCCATCCTGCGCAACCCGTACCTGTGCCCTGGGACGGACGAGGCGCACCAGTACCACAACCGCCACGCAGGCACCTCACTGTCCAACAGCCAACGGCGCCTCTTGTGAGTCACCCGTCATCATGCATGGCGCTCACGGCTCAGGGCATAGTGCTGGCAGGTGGCGTGCCGACATTGGCGCAACGGTGCTCATCTCCCTCACGTGCGCGAGATGGCGTGTGGACGTGTGCGCGCGCCGTGCTGTGCGCAGCTGGGACTTCAAGCAGGAGGAGAAGCTTGGCAGCGGCAACTTCAGCGAGGTGTACTGCGTGGTACACCGCATGAGCGGCAAGCGGTACGCGCTCAAAAAGTCAAGGCGGCCAGTCAGCAGCATCTCGGACAAGAACATGTGGCTGGCGGTGAGCACGTCTGCGTGTGTGTTGTGGGGAGGGGCGGGAGGGGACTGTGGGGCTGGCCACAGCAGTGCTTGGCCACCCACAGGGCCCAGTCCGTGTGTGCACTGGTGCAGGCAAGTGTTGGACACAGCACCTCACCTGGCTGGTGATGTGTGATGTGCTGCGTCATGACTCGTCACTCACACCACGCAGGAGGTCCAGGCCCTTGCTGCCGTGGAGGGCCACCCCAACGTGGTGACCTTTTATGACGCCTGGGTGGAGCCCGCCGACCAGGCGGGAGGGGAGTGGTTCTTCATCCGCCTGGAGCTGTGCGGGGCCAGCCTGGGTGCTGCGCCCTCCCCCTCCTCATCCACCTCGGGGGGCCAGGGGGCGGGGGGGGCGGCGCAGGGAGGGGGAGGGGCGGGGGCGGGGCGGGCGGGGGGTGTAGGGAGGGGAGGCGGGGGAGCGGGGTCGCACCACCCGCATGGTTACCCTCGTGAGCCCATGAAGGAGGTGGAGCTGATCGAGGTGCTGAGGCAGGTGGGTGAGGGGACTGGAGGGGGCAACACGGGGCGGCGCTGACGCTTGGCACTAGCACTTGGTACGGTTAGTTTGCCAGGCCAGGGAGGTTGATATATCCTCATGCGCGTATCCCTGACGCAGATGGCGTCCGCTCTCAAGCACATCCACGACCTGGGCCTGGCCCACTTGGACCTCAAGCCTGACAACATCTACCGTGCCCGGCCACAGCACCCCGCGCAGCAAGCGCAGCAGCAGCAGTGGGCCGGGGGGGGCAACAACCCTCCTGGCAGCTGTGCACCTGCCTCCCAGGCACAGCTGCAGCCGGCGCTATCCTGCTCACTGCCCTCCTCCTCCTCCTTCCACCAGCACCAGAGCTCCTCCTCCCTGGCCTCCTCCACAGCCGCCCAGCCCATGGCGGGGGTCATGGTGGGGGCGCAAGGCAGCCAGCAGCCCTCCTCCTCTCAGCCAGGGTCGCAGCAGGGCGGGCAGGGGGCGGTGCCTAGGGTCATGTACAAACTGGGGGACTTTGGACTGGCCACCTCCAAGCACGCGGCTGCACCCGTCACAGAGGGAGACGCAAGGTGCGGGCGGCCCAAGGGGTGTCACCTTGTGCTGGGGCTCTCAGCACGGTGGCACCAGCCATCTGCCAGGGTGGGGCAAGGGGCAGGCGAGGGGAGGCGGGGAGGCGCGTGTGGGGAGGCAGGGCTCATACCGCGCATGCACCTCACGAGCAGGGCGCAGCACATGATGGCTACAAGTGGTGCTGCCCCTCCTGTGTGTGTGCGTGTGTGGCGTGCAGGTACCTCGCTCCCGAGCTGCTCCAGGGCCGCAGTGAGGCTGGGCTGGACCGTGCAGACATGTTTGCACTGGGCGCCACGCTCTACGAGCTGGCCACGGGCAGCCTGCTGCCAACAGGTGCGCGCGCTTGACCGCTGACACCTGGCGGGCTGGGGGTCAAGGCGGCAGCGCAACGGCATTGTGAGGTGCCATGAGATGTGGGGAGGAGAGGTGCGGCGGTGCACCCGTGCTCACTGCTGTACGCTGCTGTTGGCGTGCATGCATGTTGTGTCGCCCTGCGCCCGCAGGTGGTGAGCGGTACCACGCCCTGCGTGCGGGTCAGCTCATGATGATGCCGTGCGTCTCCATCAAGCTGCAGCAACTCATCAAGGTGAGGGAGGGGAGAGGGCTCTACTGATGGGGGCGCGGGCGCAAGCACCAGTCTGTGGGACAAGGCCGGGAGCTTGACCTGATCATCGTGCAGCTGGTCACCTACACACACGCTCGTGCCCTGTCATGTCATGCTTATCCAACGTGTGCAGCGCCTCATGTCCGCTGACCCAAAGGACCGCCCCACTGCGGACGAGGTGCTCAGGACACCCCTCCTCACGCGCACCAACAGCAGGCAGACGCCGTGACCTGAGGCCCAGGGCACCTCGCACCTCTCACTGGCTATGTTCCCGCACACGGTCCTCTCTCGCCCTCCTCACCTGCACAGTGCACGGCAGGGCCTGACCTGCGGCCGCACATGCAGCTCCTCACACTCACACCTGTACACACACGCGACTCCCACCCCTTGAAGGGGCCGCTGGACTGCTTCCTTTCGTCGTTTGGTTTCATTGCATGACTGGCACCGCACCGTCCGGCGCTGCACGTGACTTCCTGCACATCTCTTTTGTTCGACCTCTGGCCTGCGTCCGTCCCTGACCTCCATTACTTGCTGTGGCTCGTTGACGTGCGACAAGACTTGGCAACAGTCTGGCCCTTGCATGTCATGGCAAGCTCGGTGCAAGGCAGGGGAGGTGGCAACAGCGAAAGGGCAGGTGAAGCATGAAGTTGGCACGCCAGGACCACACCAGCGGCACATTATACGATCGATATCATATACCATCCGTTTTTCAACACGCCCGCTGCATGGGGAGGAACTCACAGCCAGCCAGGAACCGGTGGGGACTCGCTCGCTCACACAACAGCACGAGGTTATGGATGTGATGGCGATTCCGTAAAAGGAAACAAGGGGGGAAACAATGCCTCGACGGGTCTGTACAACAGCAACGCCACACATGCTCGGGAGGCCGTGCGCTGCTGCAGCGCTACAAGCACATGCAACACCCTCTCGGTGGGTCTGGACGCGTTAGGCTGCACGCACTGGTGACCCGGCTTCATGCCGACGGGCCCAAGAGGTGCGCCATCACCGCATCCTGCTGTCATGCACTTTGATATGCTGGTTTGGTTGTCATGCTTCTTGTGTGCGTGCCTAGAGCGACTGGGCCGTGTCGGACAGCTTGTTCACGACGCCAAACATGAGCTCGCACGTGCGCAGGCGCGTATCCGTGTGCACGAGGCCCGCCAGCAGGCTGGTCATGGTGGCGGTGCTGTCCAGCGACACAAACGAGTTGGAGTTGGCGCGGTCGTCCGTGTAGGCGTCCTTCATGGTGGGTCCGGACAGCAGCGCGCCCGCCACCAGCTTGAGCTGAGGGTTGCCCACGTTGGGCCAGAACGCGTTGTTCCAGTTGCACGGCGACTCAACCACGGTGCCGTTGGCCAGCGTGATGGGTCCGGGGCAGGACGAGGCGCGGTGCTGCACAATGGTGGGGCCGTCCTTGTAGCCAACCACAAAGGAGCGTGTCTCTGGCGTGGAGCCCAGGAGGTAGGCCACCTGTCCAAGCGCCCAGCAGCGCAGGCGGCGCATGGCGATGGTGTCGGCATACTCGCCGTAGACCATGCCCAGCCACGTGGCGCCCACGATGTTGTGCAGGGAACGGCCGGGGCCAAACGCCAGCTCCTGCAGCGCACACGGTTGGGGAGAGGCACAGCAAGGGTCAGTCAGCCGCACAAGCCTGGGTGATGGTGTGCGCAGGTGCTCACAGCGGGAGTCAAGCACCAGGGCAGGGCTGGTGCTCACCTTTGGCGTGTACTGCACGGGGAAGAAGCCGCAGTCAATGTCCTCGCGGTCCACCTGGCCGTCGCAGTCATTGTCCACGCCGTCCGAGCACTTGTCCTCCACAAAGCTGGTGGCATTGCACTGCGGCACGATGTAGATGGTGTTGTTGCTGCCAGGGTAGGTGTAGGGCTTGACCGAGTTCTGGAGGGTCACGTTGACGGGCGAGGTGGCGAAGGGCATGCCCGTGACGTACTCGGCCGGCGAGGTGGCAAAGACCCACGTGCTGAGCATGCGCTTGATGCGGTTGACGTACATGCCCGTGCCCGTCATCTGGCCCAGCAGCGCGTTGACGGCCCAAGACAGGTTGTCCCAGCTGTGCTGGTACCAAATTTTGTCCTGGTTCTGCGCGTTGGGGTCAACCTCCTCCTTGTAGTAGCGGTCGATGAACTTCTCCGCCTGGCCCAGGTAGCGCGAGTCCTTGGACGCAGAGTAGAGCCAGATGCTGGCCCAGGCGAGGTCGTCGAGCACCGAGGACGAGTTGTAAAAGGTGTACGTCTTGTTGACGATGATGTCGCGCAGCGCGCACACGCCGTCCTCGCACTGGCCGACCGCTTCCTCCGCCTTGGGCTCCTTCCACAGCTGGCTCTTGTCGATCGTCACCTGCTTGAGCGAGCGGCCGCCGGCGCCTGCGCTGGCTGCGGCGGACGACGAGGAGGCGTGCACGTAGTCCGCGGGTGGGTGCCAGAGCGTGGCCTCGTCCAGCTGCACGGTGTTGGGGCCCAGGGGCGAGGAGAAGGCGGCGCGCAGCGCGCGGCGGCGGGTGCCCGAGTCGGCGGCGAAGGCACAGTTGCCCTTTGGCGCCATCTGCGTGCTGCCGACCTTGTTGAAGCCGAGCTCCTGGTAGCGCTCGATCAGCCGGTTGCAGCACGACGTCAGGTCGGAGAAGGCCGACTCGAGGCCGAAGCCCGTGCAGTTCTGGCCCGTGTAGATGGCGCACGAGCCCGCCGAGAGGGAGGGCACGTAGCACTGGCCGATAGACGTGTCGAGCGACGAGGGCGCGCACAGCCCGGCGCCCACCAGGCCCTTGGCGGGGTCAATGTACTCGTTGGTCGTCAGCCAGTTGCAGCACGCCAGATTGGACGCGAACACCTGCGTGCACGTGCAGCGCGGTGTATCATAGAACGCGTCAGACAGGGTGCTTCCTCGACGCCAGGCGACTCGCGTCGCCCCGCACTCAGCGGTAGGTGCGACAACAGTCAGCGCGCACTGACCTCGAGGCCCTTGCCGGTGCAGCCCTTGCTGGTGGCCTTGTCGATGGTGTCCATGCGGCACGTCCTGCCGCCAGTGTCAGGGATGTAGCAGTTCCACTGGTCGTCGGGCACGGCGCAGATGCCCTGGGCCTTGGTCCACAGGGCGTCCCACACCTTGGTCTGGGACATGATGTCGCAGCACGAGATCCTGTTGGTGAACACCTCGGTCTGCAGGCACGGCAATTTGAAGCAGCGGCAATCGGTGAGCCTCAGTCGGGTGGCAAGCGCGGTTGCGACAAGCGCGACGCTTGCGAGGCGACTCACCCGGACCAGCGTGGCCTTGAAGCAGTCCTCGACCGACCAGCCAATGTTGCACGTCTTGGTGAGCCAGTCGACGTAGTAGCACTTGGCGGTGCTGTTGTCCGTGCGCACGCTGCGCTTCTGCTCAATGTATTTGATGCCGTCCGACGTGATGGTGAGCTCCGTCTTGGTGGTGGTGCGCGTGAGCGTGCACGGCGCAAAGTCGCAGAAGCGCTTGGGCGTCTGGCTCG
>QAXK01005385.1:0-11805 GCA_004335735.1 Chlorella sp. KRBP
GAGGGAGGGAGGCAGGCAGGGCGCCCCTGCACAGGAGAGCGCTGGTGTATGCCGTTCAGCGCAGGTGCCGCCATCTCACCGTTGGCCTGCTGGCCTCGCGCACCTCTCCCGCTGCGCGCCTGCGTGCCCGCAGGGTGCGTCCCCGCATCCAGCTGCACTACGCCTTCAACCAGTGGCAGCTCAACCGCAACGGCAGCAACTTTGTCGTGGATCTGAGCCCCGCGCCCATGCCAAAGGACTTCAGCGACTTTTGGTGGGCAAGGATCCAGGTGGGCGCACAAGGATTGATTGGGGTCTATGGGATCCTCTATATGGGTGGGTGGGCAAGGATCCAGGTGGGCGCACAAGGATTGATTGACGGGGTGTGACGACTGTATGGGTTGGAATGATAGCTGTGGGTTGGAATGATAGCTGTGGCGGGCAGGTGGTGGCTGATGGGCGGCAGGGCAGGCAGGTGGATGCTTTCGCCTTGCTGTCGCGACCCAATGCTGACTCACCGCCCGGCTGAACATTCTGTCGCTCTCCTACTGCCTATCTGCAGATCCCAAAGGACGCGTTTGAGTTCAACTTTGTGCTGTGTGACGCCGAGGGGCTGTACGAGAACAACGGCGGCCAGGACTTCATGTTCCCCGTCAACGAGGGTATCACGCCGGAGGAGTGGGCGGAGATTGCGGCCGAGGCGGCGCGCATCAAGCTGCTGGAGCGCATGGTGCGTGCGTGGGCGTTTGGGTGGGTGGGTGGGTGAGCAAGTGAATGAGCAAGTGGGGGGGAGTGCGGCAGAGCATCAAGCTGCTGCTGCTGCTGCTGCTGGAGCGCATGGTGCGTGGAGGACGAGTGGGTGGATGGGCGGTTAGGTGGGTGAGTGGTCTGGCGCTAAGGGCGGGAAAGTGGGCGTTAGCCAGCGAGGCGTGCCCAGTGGCTGCGTGCTTGCTGCAGGAGGAGGAGCGCAAGAAGGCTGAGGAGGAGGCGCGCTTGCGCCTCATCAAGATGGTGCGTTGGGGTGCATGCTGTCTGCTCCCTCAACAAGCCAGCTGATTGAGCTCAGGACCTCGGACGGCCACACACAGCACAGCGCTGCGGCGTGTGGTTTGCACGGTTGATGCGAGACCTCACGTCTTTCGCAGGCAGTGACCTGCCTGCCGTTCCAAGCAGCCATGCCCGGCTGACACACAGCAACACGCAGCAGCACACAGCGCAACGCAACAAACGAAACGGTTAGGTCGCCACCAGGGTGTACGGTTATTGGCCATGTCTGCGCGTGTTGAAGGAGGAGGAGAAGCGGGCCAGGGAGACTGATGACAAGAAGCGGCAGGAGATGTTCCGCCAGCTGGACGCCAGCAAGGGCCTCAAGCGCGCCGAGGGTGAGTGAGGGTTAGGGCTGGGGTTAGGGTTTGAGAGCAGAGCGTCATACAGCCACGCTCCTGCAGGTAACGACAGCGGGCACAAGCGCAATGCATGCTGCTTGCGGCAGCCGTGGCAGCCACAACTGCTTCAAGCAATGTCACAGCAGCATCGCCCGTTCTGCCGTGCCTCCTCACCAACCTCACCCGCCCTGTCTTAGCACATGAACGCCCAACCGTAACGTGTGCGTGACATCCTGCCTGCCCTGGGTCCCCGCCGCAGACCTCGCCAAGGGTTACCTGGACCTGCAGCGCAAGGGCCTGCTGCGCATGCGCCAGGGCGCTGACCAGACCGACGAAAAGGCGCCCTTTGTGTGGCTGGTCGAGCCCACCGAGCCAAAGGCGGCGGGCAAGGCCACCATCTTCTACAACCGCAAGGCGTCGTCGCTGCACTGGGTGCAGATCAAGGATGACCTGGTGAGGACCGTGGTTAGGGTCTGCGCATGGGGTGCTTTGACGGCTTGGGCGATGATTGGGATTCGCCAGCTTCGTATCCCGCGCTGCCTGGCTGGTGCACACACTCTGTAAGCACTGTTGCATGCATCCACTCCTGCCCGCCCCGCAGAAGCTGACGCTGCGCTGGGGCATCAACGGCTGGCAGCAGCCGCAGCTCGCCACCATGGAAAAGTGCAAGGAGGTGCCGCCCGCCGCGCTGCAGCACATCAAGTACCTGGAGCAGGTGAGGGGCCTGGACAGCGGGCCTGTGGGAGAGTAGAGCAGGGGAGGGGGCTGGACAGCGGGTGTGTGAGAGAGTAGAGCAGGTGAGGGGGCTGGACAGCGGGTGTGTGGGAGAGTAGAGCAGGTGAGGGGCTGGACAGCGGGCCTGTGGAGAGGGGAAAGCCCCGTTTGCTACGTACACAACAGACTGAGTGGGCAAAAATCGCGAGCCAGCCGTGCTGCGCCTCCACAATGTGGTAGCCCGCACGCCTACCAAACCTTTTCCTCCTTCCATTCTTTTCTTTCTTGTGCAGGTGGCGGCACAGGCCAAGATTGAGGCAGAGGCTGCGGCCGCTGCCGCCGCCGCCGTCGCCGCCGCTGCCGCCGCGCTGGCTGCTGCGGACCCCAAGGCCAAGCCGCCGCCGCCGCCGCCCCCACCACCCAAGGTGGTGAGTGGCACGTGCAGTTCACACGCGTGTGTTGATGTGTCTCCGCACACGCTGCTGCTCGTGGACCTGCGTTGTGGCAATGCATTTGATTTACAGCTTTACCAGCTTCACCAGCTTTACCAGCTTTACCTTTACCAGCTGTAACTCAAGCCTTGCATTCACGCCACGCCATGCGCGTGCAGCCCGAGTTCAAGGCGCCAGAGATGGACTGGTGGAGCGCCGAGATCGACATCCCCTTTGAGGGCGTGTGCGTCAACTTTGTGGTCAACTTTTTTGAGCACTACGACAACAACGGCTCCAAGGACTACGGACTCAAGGTGAGCGGTTTCTGAAGCTCGAAAACAAGCAGCTTGTCAACTGGTCTGGGGTGAGCCCTGCGGCAATGGGCCACTCCCAACGAGGAGCAATCATGATCATGATTGCTCCCATGCCATCGTGCATGCCGTTTGGCGTTGCTTGCTGTGCATGCTTACCTTGCCGGTTGCCTTACCCTTTCACTCATCTCGCTTGCCCAGGTTGGCCTGCCCGAGGGCCACACCATGGAGATCCGGCACTCACCTCTTTTCCCTCTCGGTCGTCATCCTGTGCCTGCAGGTTGGCTTGCCCGAGGGCCACACCATGGAGGCGTGGGTGACGGCCATGGCTGAGACGTTCAGGGTGCAGGAGTTTGAGACGCGTGTTGCGGCCGAGGCGGAGGCGCGGCGCCGGGAGCTGAGGAGGCAGGAGAAGCGCAAGAAGGCGTTTGACAGCGTGCTGGCGGTGGAGAGGCGCAAGGTGGGTGTGATTTCATGCTGCGGGTTGGTTTAGGGATGTGCTGATGAGGGGCCTGCGTGCGGGCTGTTGATGACAGAGGCGGTGCAGGAGGCAGCGGAGGGCTGCGCTACCGCCCTGCAACAGCCAGCGTCGCACCACCTCACCTTGCCACCTGTGCTGAGTTTTGCAGTGCTCATACAACCTTATACAACGTGTGGGCGGGAAACGCGTTTGTGCCCGCAGGTGCGCCACGTGCTCTTCACCGAGCCCGAGATCATCCGCGCTGGAGAGGAGGTCATCATCTGGTACAACCCTCAGGACACGTGCCTGCGCGGCAAGCCACAGGTGTGCACATTGCATGGTGTTCACGACAGGTGTCATGATGCAGCCGTCACAAAAGATCGCCAGGCAGGCCTCGTCAAGCAGAGGTCACGCCTGTGCACGTTGCTTGTCTGAGGCTGCGCTGGCATGGCCGAAGTCAGGTCCGCTTGTGCTGCTCGGTTCCACTTGAAGGTGTGCGCGTCAAGCATTTGTGCGTGTGTGTGGTATTTGCATCAGGTTTGGGCGCCTCAGTGGTCGTATCAGATGTCACGCAGCACAAAGGCAGTATGCCGAGGCAGCGCGCTGTGCGGCCGGGAGCCGGGGGCCGGGAAGTATCACCAAGATTTGGTGATTTAAAGAGTTGAATATATTGGTGCAGATCAACCGCACCGCATGGCAGCGTGGCAGTGTTACAGAGTAGAGTAGAATGCGAGCCCTTCTGGGCTGCAAAGCCTAGCAGTGCACCGCGCTCAGCAATGCATCAAAGCCTTCGCTTTGCTCACCTTCACGCGCTGCTGCCCCTGTTGCTCCTCAGGTCATGCTGGCATGCGGCTTCAACCGGTGGACGCACCCCTCGCCCGTGGGCCCCCTGCCTATGCTGCCTCCCGACGTCTTCCCCACCTTTGACGACGAGGGCAACGAGCTGTCGCCCTACCTGACGCGCTCGGGCAGCCCCACGCACTGGAAGGTGAGGGCTCGGGGCTTAGGGCTTGCTTTAGGGCTTGGCACGCATGCGGTGCCCGGGCGGTGTTCAGTGCTCAGCGTGTGCAGGTTTATGTTTTGAAGCTGTTCCTGGCGGAATGGCTGGTGAGAGACGCTTCTGCTGTTGCTGAGCTGTGCCAACACTAACCTGTCCCATCAACCGAGCAGCTGCTGCTGGCCAAGCGGTGCTGCGGCTGCTTGCAGAGCGGTGTGCCCCACCAACCTGTCGGTGCCTGTCGGTGCTTGCGGCTGCTCACCCCGCAGGCCACGTTTGTGGTGCCCCACGACGCCTACAAGATGGACTTTGTGTTCAGTGACGGCGTGGACACGTACGACAACAGGGGTGGTTATGACTACCACTTGCCTGTGGAGGGCTCACCGGTGCGTCCTGCTGTGTGCTGAGTGTGGGGCAGGGAAGGCAGGCAGCCAGGCAGCAGGTTGATGAGAAGGCTACGACTATTAGTTGCCTGTGGAGGGCTCACCGGTGCATTGTGACTGCTCCAGGGCAGGAAAGGTGGCACCAGGGCAGGGAAGGTGGCCCTTTGCTTGGCGAGGCCTGCCTGGCTGTCTGTTGTGACGGCTGCAGCATCATGACACCTGTCGTGAACGCTACGCAATGATGATGGCGATGCAGGCGGCCCTACCCTGGCATTCAGGGAGCAAGCGGCACCGGCTGCATTTGCCCGATGCATGCGGCGCGCGTGAATTTGCCTACTGGCCGCAGGTCGTGTGGCATGCTAGTCATGCGACGTTGGCGTGTGGATCCTCCTGTCCTGAAGCATCCCAGCAACCGCCGCGAACGCCATGCAATGATGATGATGATGATGTGGCATGCCATCGCCTTTGCCCTGGCGCCGCCTCCTCCCTCGTGCGCAGGTCAAGGAGCCCAGCCTGTACGTGGTGCACATTGCCGTGGAGATGGCGCCCATCGCCAAGGTGATTCTCGAGACTGCACCCACCACCCACCACCCTCTCTGCGCATGTCTGTTGGCCACATCATTGCATTTCCATGGCCATTGAGCCGTCCCTTAACCACCGTCCGCAGGTTGGCGGCCTGGGCGACGTGGTGACGGCCCTGGGGCGCGCCGTGCAGGACCAGGGACACTTGGTCGAGGTGTGCCTGCCCAAGTGAGTAGTTGATCATGGGCTGCTTGTTAAGGGCACTGGTGGTGGGTCATGGGCTGATTAAGGGCACTGGTGGGCTTAATATTAAAGGGCACCAGTGCGCCAGTGCAGTGAGGAAGTGATGGCAGTGGGTCATCAGAGTTAGTGTGTCTTTGGGCAGCTCAGCAGATGCCTGAGACAATGCCAAATTGGGCATGGGAGGGCCAGCATTTCAGGTTTGTCAAGGGCACATGTGTGTGTTTGCGCTGTGTGTCTGCACTGTGTTCCTGCAGGTACGAGTTCTTCAACTACAGCCCTCTGCTGCAGGGCGCGCTGCGGTTCGAGACCGAGTACGACTGGGGCGGCACCCGCATCGTCGTGTCGTCGGGAGAGGTGGAGAACCTGCGGGTGCGTACAAATGTTGGGAGAGGTGGAGAACCCTGCGGGTGCGTACGAATGCAACGCCTGTCTGATGCAGCGACACGCCCTGTGCGGTGTGGAGGCGGGCGGGCGCACTGCTTTTTCATCACGGTTTCATGTTGTCTGCTCTGAATGGGAGAGCAGGCACTTGGGCACAGGGACTATGCCGCTGGCGTTTGCGCCTGCAGCACCGTACGCTTACCCTGAGCTTGCCCTGGGAAACGCGCCACCTGCCGTGATGATGTCGCAGGTGTGGTTCATTGAGCCGCGCAACGGCTTCTTCAACACGCAGACCGTGTACGGCCGGTACGACGACGAGGTCAGTGCAAGCGCGAGAGCATTGCCCTTTTAAGCCATTACCTCACGGACAGTGTGCCTGGACTGGAGCGCAAGGCACACTGTCCTTAAGCCATTACCTTGCGCTCAAGCCCAGGCACACTGTCCGTAAGGTTTAGCCATGGCCTTGCGCCCATCATGCTGCAGCTCCAATTTCAAACCAGTCCGAACCAGCCCATTCCCAGCGCCCAGAGTGTTCAGGAGTGTGGCTTCTCTCTCCACCATCGGTGATGGATGGTCGCGGCTGGCAGTTGATGCTTCGGCGGCATTCGGTGTTGGCTGGGCGCAGGTGCGGTTCGACTTTTTCTGCAAGGCCGCGCTCGAGTTCCTGCTGCGCTCCAACCGCCAGCCCGACATCATCCACTGCCACGACTGGTCCACGGCGCACGTCGCAAAGGTGCGTTGCAGCCTAGAGAGCCTAGAACTAGAGCTTGGTGTTGGTTGGTCGCAGGTGCGGTGCAGCCTCCGTCCCTGGCCTTGTCTGCTTGCGGCTGCCGTCCCTGCCAGGCCACACCGCGGATCTTGGCGCATCGTGTGCGAGGCTTGCTCTGGCGTTCAAGAACAATTGGCGTCATGGTGTCCCGCTTACTGTCGCGCGCTCTTACCACATCACACCTGAGCAAACTGTGCATCCCAAACACCCTGCAGGCATACTGGGAGGACTACAACCCGTACGGCCTGTGGAAGCCCAAGGTCATCTTCACCATCCACAACCTCAACTACGGGCAGAAGAAGATCTCTGAGGCCGCGCAGTTCTGCCAAAAGTTCACCACCGTCAGCCCCACCTACGCCTTTGAGACAGGTGCGTAAAGAGTGTTCGACAGATGGGAGTATGCGGAAGAGGCGAGGGAGGTTTGTGCACTTCTCCGGTGCGCCGTCTGTCAGCTACGTTCAGGACGTGAGAGGCGCTGCAGGATGGCGCCCTGTCCTGCTCACAATCTGCCAGCATTCGCCGCGCTTCAGCCTTCTCACCCCGCCTGTACTGCTGTACTTGCCGTACCGCAGGCGGTACGCCCATCATCGACCCTCACGTGTACAAGTTCTGCGGCATCCGCAACGGCATCGACTACGACATCTGGGACCCGGAGCACAACAAGTTTTTGCCGGCGCCCATCCGCTCAGAGGATGTGGTCGCGGTGAGTTGCCTAGGGCTTGCGTTAGGGTATGGCTGGTGCAGAGCCCAGACCGTTAAACTCAATGGCCGTAAGGCTCAAACAATAAGCCTTGATCCACGCTACATGCATGCATGGCCACAGGGCAAGCTTGCTGCCCGTACCGAGCTGCGCAAGCGCGTCAACCTCTCTGGGTGGAACGACAAGTTCATCGTGGCCGTGGTCTCGCGCCTGACGCCGCAAAAGGGCGTGCACCTCATCAAGCACGCCGCCTTCCGCACCATTGAGCGCGGCGGGCAGTTTGTGCTGCTGGGCTCGGCGCCAGACCCCAAGGTCCAGGTGAGGAGCGCAGCTGCTGCTGGGAGCCCCTTGCTCTCATTCTACTTTTTGCTTCCTCTCTCTCCTTGTCTCTTCCTCTCTCTCTTTGACTCTACTTAGTTGAGTACTTGTACAAATGCCACGCACTCTCTCCACACCTCCTTGTGATCCTGCGCCATCCTGGTGCACACAGGAGGAGTTCAACGAGCTGGCTGCATCCATGGGCGGGCAGGACGCCGCCTTCCAGTTCAAGTACGACGAGCCACTGAGCCACCTCATCTACGCCGCCGCCGACATCATGGTGGTGCCCTCCATGTTTGAGCCGTGCGGCCTGACGCAGATGATCGCCATGCGCTACGGAGCGGGTGAGATTTAGGGTCACCGGTTCAAATAGCGTTGCTCTAGCATTTAGGTGTGCCGCCTGCCTTCGCATTGCTGTGTGTGCGTGTCAATCTTTACGTCTGGCTCGGCAATCTCCGGCAAGCAGTTGAGCATAGAAATCATCATCACGCATGCTGTGGCGTGGCGCCCTCACAGCTCCTGCTGTGCGCTGTGTGTGCTCCATCCCACGCCACACCTAGCCATCCCAGCACGGTAGCTGGGGCCTGCAGCACAGCTTACTCATTACGCCACCAACGTTCCCTTTCTTTCTTTCTTTCTCCACCCCACGCCACACCTCGCAGTGCCCGTGGTGCGCCACACGGGTGGGCTCAAGGACACGGTGTTTGACGTGGACTACGACAAGGCCAGGGCGGCGTGGGAGCTCTACGGCACCACCGACTGGCAGCGCGAGGGGCTGGACGCCACCAACGGCTTCGCCTTCGAGGTGAGCAGCCATTGTGATACATTGCACATGCACGGCGCGAGTGCATGCACACGTCTCATTGCGGGGCATGCCTTTGCGGTGCTGGTGGTGCGTTGCTTCCTCCTTTGCTGTTGCCTGCATTAAGTGTTGCATCGCTCACGTTTTAGTATTCTGTTTCCATTGGATTGATGTGCCTGTGCAGGGCATCCACGCGCCTGCTCTCGACAGCGCCCTGAACCGCATATGTGTGCATGTTGCCCACCTGCTCACAGGGCATGGACCCGCCCGCGCTCGACTACGCCCTCAACCGCGCCGTGGACGCGTGGTACAACGACCGCGCGTGGTTCCACAGCCTGCAGCGCCGCGTCATGGAGCAGGACTGGTCCTGGAACCGCCCCGGGCTGGATTACATCGAGCTCTACTTCGCAGCCATCAAGAGCTCCTAAATAGGAGCTCGCATCAAGAGCTCCTGTTTGGGAGCTGTAGAGGAGCTGCGAGGGAGGTCTGGCTGCCCGTGAGTTGGCATGAGCTCTCCGCTTTTGCAGCCATCAAGAGCGCAGCTGCCTCCCACACAGCTGCCTCGCCGCGCAGTCGTCGTGTTGGGGTCTGCTGAGCTATTGGGAGAGGGAGGGAAGGATGGAGGGAGGGCAGTGAGGGCCGCGCTGGGTGCTGCATTGGGCACTGCTGCTCGCACCAGCAACAGCCCTCCCTCGAGGATTAGGAAGGGAGGACGCCGCAGCTGGCGGCTGGTGTTCTAGTGTTTATTCGTGCGCGGTGGTTGGGTATGATGGGTTGCGTTGGCAGCAGCACAGCATTGTGATGTGGCACAGCCTCTCCAGGCAGACACAGATGACGCCCACAGTTCACAAACACACACGTGTGAAACTTGGTATCGTCGTCTTGCATGGTTATGGCGCCACCAGGCCACGCGCCCATGTTGGCCCATTGCTCACGCAGCCAGCGACAGCGCGCGGCGTGCAGTCGCCGGTGGCAGCGGCAGCAGCAACGCCCTCTACGTACGTGTTGCTGTGGCAGTTGCTGTGGGCCCGTGTGGGATACGTGCGTCGCGTGTGGGTCTCGCCTGTCTGTGTATCTGCGGGACGTGCGCATGTGTGGAACGTCTTATAACGGCACTCGACCTGCTGCCAGTTGGTGCGTGTGGGCGCCATGGTGTGAGCGGTGCAGCGTAAACGGCCCACCGTAGGAGAGCGGAGGAGAACGGAATGACAGGGAGGGGCAGGGCTACTCGGTCTCCTGCCTGACACATACCTGCCAGCCTTACTAATGTGCCTGAGCATCGGGTTGGGGCGAGGCTCTCCATCCGCCCACCACGCATTTTTCCGGCGGCAGTGGTGGCGATGGGAGCGTGCGGGTCTGCACCACAGTGGCTGCTGGGGCGCCTGGGGCGAGGTGCGCCATTTGACACAGCCACCGGCCTGCCATCTGCCTGCCCTGTTGGAGCTAGGGCCAGTTGGCACCCAGTCCGCCCACTCAGCCTGCCGCCTTTTGGAAGCTGCAAAGGTGGCCTGCGTGCTCATGCCGGCCCCTCTATTTGCCGCGGCTCTCTCTCTGCTTGGCGACGTTCGGTTCCCTTCTTTTGCAGTCGTGAGGCCACCCGGTTGTTTGGGGGGCGGTCGTCTGCCACCCAAGCCTGCGTGCTGCGGCGTCTGCACACACGGCCGCTCTTGGACTCTCAATCTTCCCCCGCCACTGACTCGTGAGACGGCATTTTGGAGTTTGAGTGCCGGCCTTGGGAGCTGTGCCCAGGCTGATGTGGTGGAAATGGTGGGCGTCTCTGATGGCATGCCACACTTACAAACCGGTGCAAGGCACTAGGCACAGGAGAGGTGCACGTTGGCTAGGGTGCATCAGTCAGCCTCGCCAGCTTTACACCCGATGGGACTGCAGCTCGTGCTCTCAGGTGCTGTGCGCAGCGTGTGCGTGTGATTGCGTGCACACTGCTTGAGGAGGAAGGGAGAAGTCGACAGGTGGTGGCCGGTGGCAGCAACACATCACGAGATTTTGATTCCAGCAGGGCGTGGAAAATCAAGCCCCTGCACATTGTCATTGCACCCTGGTGTGTGTGTGCATGTGCTACAGGGCGTAGGCCCTGCACACGAATGAATGATGGGGAGGACTGGGGCCTTGAAAGTCTGCCATGGGCTGGGCATGGCTGCACCTCGCTTGTCCGCTATGGAGCACTGCAATCCTCAGCTCTCTCTATGGCCTGGAGCAAGCAGCATTCCATGCTGAGCAGCACTTGCCACGAAGGCGGCCAGAGGAGAACAGCAAGCGCGTGCGCAGGCTGTGGCAGGTCTTGGCAGCTCGGTGTGGGCATCACTCGCCAACAGCAAAGCCTGGGCCGCATGCTGAAGGCTGGCAGCAAGTTGACGCGGCTGTCAGTGGTACTCGGTCACGTGCAAGCCGTCATGACCCTCTCATCATGTTGCAGGTTGTGACCACACAACACGAAGGAAGGCGGTAGTACAGCAGCTGGACGAAAAGCAGAGCATGCGTTGGTGGCAGTGCACAAAGCGCCGTGGTCACGGCGTGTGGCAGCGACGCGGACTGGAAGGGAGAACACAAGATGCCCCCCAAAAGCCTCAACGCACGCAAGAGTGCCCACACTGATGGGGCATGGGATACACAACGAGATCACACTCGTTTCTGTTGCTTAACAGCACACATCCTGCCACTGCACAACCTGGCAAGCCGCACAGCACACTTGAATGTCGGTGCGCATGCGCAGGGCCTTGTAGCAGACATGCGTGAACATGAAGTGGAGCTAAATGGGCCTGACTGATGAGGCTCACGCGGGTAGAAACACCTCGACACGAGGATAGGGCAAAGGCAAGCAAGAAGGTTCGCTCTGTCATGTGTGCGCATCGAGCCAGCCCCTAGGGGCAAAAAGCGCAGCACATGATGCACTATCGTCACAGTGCTGGCATCAATCACGTATGGGCGGAGCTTGCCAGGCGGGTGCACGCAGATGCAGCAGCCGTTCCTAGATATGTATGTGCGGATGAAAAGTTGTGCTAGGGCGGGCGGTTCACTCGGGTGTGGTCTATTTACACAGCGGAAACGGGCTTCTCCGCCGTGGTGTGGTGGCCGAAGGGCTCGGAGTGGCCCAGACCAAGCATGGCCAAGCCGTTGGCGGTGGCCACCATGATGGCGCCGGCCGTGACGGTGCGGATGCGGTGCAGGGGCTGGCCGTTCTGGTAGGCGTCGGCGTCCTCAGCCGACAGGAACGTGTTGGAGGCCTGCAGGTGCATGTACAGTGTGCGGCGCAAGGTTGGCGGAAGTACGGCGGTTGCGAGAGGCCGCGCGGTGCAGAGGGTGGGAAGCTCAAGGTTGGGAGAGGGTGGGTAAGCGCACCTCGATGAAGAGCACCAGGCCAACAGCCAGCAGGCCAGTGATGGCGGAGGAGG
>QAXK01005387.1:0-10646 GCA_004335735.1 Chlorella sp. KRBP
CGAGCCTGGCTGCCGCATCCATTCATGACGTGGCCCCGCCCCAGCACTGCTGCCAGCCCATACTGCCAGCGGTCGCCAGGGTGGCTTGCTGCAGGCCGCTGCGGCTGGTGGCGGGGGGCTCACCTTGAGGGACTGTCGCCGCGTGACGTAGTTCTGTGACTTGAGCAATGTCATGTAGCTGGAGAAGAACTGCACGTCAACGGCGTTTGAGCGCACCGTGTGGACAGAGAGCTCAGCATGCACCCACGCGCTGCATTCTGCTCTACGCTGCGCTGTGCGGCCGCCCGCTCCCCAGCGCACCTCATCGTAGTGTTCAAGCAGGTACTGCGCCACCACTGTCTTGTGCCGTGTGAGCAGGTCCTGCACCCAGCGCACAGCGAGCGTGCCAGCGGTGTGCGGTGGCACCTGTGCCTGCCTACGCTGCCGTCACCTCGCTGCATAGATCACCCTCCCAAGCATCCCCTGTTGCTGTTGCTGCGCCTGTTGCCCCCATTGGCAGCGTGGGTCGCTGTGGGCCGTGCCCCACGCCGTGCCGCCCGGCCGGTGCGACACCAAACGCGCCGCCTGGCTGAACCAGCACCGAGGCCCCCCCCTGGAGCTTGCCTTGAACGTGGAGAAGGCGTCTGAGGCGATCTCAAAGTTGGCCACCTCCACCTTGTCGAACAGCGCCGGGAACATGGGCCCCTCGATGAACTGCCTGCAGAGGCCCACACCGCGTGAGGCCAGCGACCACATCGCCTGCATTGCCTGCTCTCTCCTGCTGCTGCATCGTGCGCGTGCTGGGGATGGCTCTCCGCAACTTTGGCGCACACCCACCGCGCCAGCGCCTCATCGCGCAGGCAGTCGCGTAGCACTGCGCCGCAATTGAGCGCGATGCTCGGCTCGTCGTAGCTGCGGGCACGCACGGCGCACTTGCATGCCGTCTTCGCGTGCTCCTGCTTTGCCTCCGGTCGATCACCCCGCAGGCACACGCACCCCTGGAAGAGCTTGCTGATGATGTAGGGGTGCTGGAAGACGTAGACTGCGCCTGGCGACGCCTGCTCGTCCGCCACGCGCAGCCGCAGCGTGGCGCCCAGTATCTGTGATGCGTCCTTGCGCGCCTCGAAGTCGAGCTGCCCCAGGTGCTTGACGAGCAGGTAGAGCAGGTCCGTGTTCATCAGCTCGCGCGTGAGGTCCAGGGCCGCCTCCTTGGTCACCTCGCGCTCCTCGTCGCCGAACAGGTAGAGCTTGAGGAACCCGGCGTAGCGCGCGACGAGCTCCGAGGCCTTCTCCGTGCCCTTTGCGTCGCCGCTGCTCGTGGCATTGTCCAGCTGCTGCAGCGCCGCGATCAGCTTGGTGATGACCTCCTGGCTGTTCTTGGGGCGCAAGAGCGCGTCGAAGAGCGGCATCGGGTCGCCTCTCCGCGCCGCTGGCGCCGCACTCGACGGGTGGCCGCTACAACTGCTGCTGCACTCGGGGGCGCTCTGTGTGCACTGGGAGAGAGCGCCGCGCCATCGAGCAGCTGCAGCGTGTGCGCGTTGTGACGCTGGTCTGTGCGTGGGGCGGGGGCCCAGCGGGGGCGCATGGCTCACACGTGGGGCGCAGCCGCTCAACAAGCTCCTCAACCAGGCACAGCCAGTTGCACGAGCAACTCACAGTTAACACAGAACAAGCAGCCGCAGACGCAACGGCGGGGCATCATGAGCGCACATTCGCGACGGCAGCGGGGCGGAAGCGGTACGTGGTGCGGCAGTCCTGCTCAAGCGTGCGGCAGTCCTGGCAAAGCTGCTCAAGCAATGTCACAGCGATGAGTTCACCCTGCAGCTCAAGCCGGCATGGCCACGCCAAAGCGATGGTCGCAGCAGCACCCTCACGGCCCCCGGTGCAGTAAGCTGTTCACCGACGCGTGCCCACCTCATGAGCACGGCAAAAAGAATGAATTCATCCCTCTCCTTCAGTTTGGTTCCCGCTCCACACACTGACCAGTGACGTACATACATCAGAGTACAAGGGTAGGCCGACGCCAGAAACACAAGATGGTGCCGAGCTGCTGCCCAAGCTGTTCACGTCTTGTGGGTGCCGCGGGAGGCGCGTACCCCAGCGCCAGTGCTGGTCTGCACGGGCAGGGCCTCCAGCTCCCTGAGCACCTCGCCCCCGCTGGCCTTGAGCTTGCGCCGGGCGGCCATGTCCACCTGCCGCACGCGCTCCCGCGTCACGCCCATGCGTGCGCCAATCTCCTGGAGCGTGTGCACGGGCCCGCCCAGCCCATAGCGCATGCGCACGACCTCGGCCTCGCGCGGCGTCAGCGCCCTTGCAAGGGTGGCCTCAATGCTGGAGGCCACGTTGGCGTCCTGCATCACCTCGTCCGGCTGAGGACGCTCGTCCTGCGGCACCAGGCACCACACAAGCGCATCAACCACCAACACCATGTCACCATGTGCTGCTCTGCCCCATGTGCTGCTCTCCCCCATGTGCTGCTCTCGCCATGGCACCCTCACACCATGTGCCTCCTCCCAGTCCCACTCGCCCATGCCCTCCTCCCTCCTCGCACTCACCGCCAGGTGGTCCCTAGCCTCTGAGGAGTCGTCCCTCCGGCCCCCCAGCACCGCGTCTAGCGAGGTGCCGGCGCTCGCCACGCGGAGGAGCGAGGCCACCTTGTCGGCCGGCATGTTGACGGCCTGGCCCAGCTCGGCCGGGGTGGGGCTGCGCCCCAGCTGGGTGCTGAGTTGGGTGGAGGCGCCGAGGAGGCGCGACAATTGCTCGCACACGTGCCCGGGCAGCCTGCACAACACAGGAGGCAGGGCAGTGGCACGCATGAGGTGACACCAAGAGCGCGTCTCAAACTGGACCGCATTATGGCAAGCCTACCTGTGCAGCACCGCCGCGCATGCCCCTGCCCCCAGCTGCCAGCAGGCTCACCTCACGGTGCGTCCCTGCTGGTGCACGGCGCGCATCATTGCCTGCCGGATCCACCAGTGCGCGTAGGTTGAGAAGCGAAAGCCCTTGCTGGCGTCAAACTTCTCCACGCCCGTCACCAGCCCCAGCATGCCCGCCGCAACCAGGTCCTGCAGGCTCAGGCCGCGGTGCTGGTAGGACGTGGCCACCTGGACCACCAGGCGGTAGTTGGACTTGAGCATGAGCGACCTGGCCTCCTGCCCGCGCCGCAACCGCGCTTGGAAGAGCGCCGGCTCCATCTTGACGGCCTTGGCCCACTCCACCACGGTGGGCGGCCGCTTGAGGACGCTGGTGAGCTGCCTCTCGATGCTCTTGAGGCCGAGGTAGTCCTTGACCACGGCCGCCACCTCCGTTTGCTGCTCCGCCGTCAGCAAGCCCGTTGATCCCGTCATCTGCGCACAGCAATAGGAACAGTTCGCTTGCTTGGGTAGCACGTTTGCACACTGCGCGGGTGCCAGGGCAGGGACCCGCTGCCACGAGCGCATGCGCTTGCAGCGCACCTTCATCAAGAGAGACATGCTGTCCGTGACGGTGGTGGTGCTGGCGGCGCTACGCCTGGTGGTGGTGCTGGTGGCAGTGGCCATGGTGCTGCTGCTGCGACCTGCTGCTGCTGCTGCTGCTGCTGCGTTGCGCCTGGCTCGCTGTGGGCGAGCGATGTGGGAGGGCGGCGGCAGCGCTGCCACAGGGAGGTGGCAGAACCCTAGCTGCGGCTCGAGAGGCGCCGGCGCCATGAGGACGGGCGCATCGGCGCTGGTGCTGCGTGCCCTGCTGGTCCTCTCCTTGCGTGCCCGGCTTGTGAGTGTGGAGTGCTCCACGGACGATGCGCGTGCTGGCTGCTCAACGGCAGCAGGAGGAGGAGGAGCCACGGTGGATGCTTGTGCCGGTGCTGCGCCTGCTGCTGCTGTGGGCTGAGACTGGCGTGCACGCGCCCTGCGCCCGCGTGTGCGTGCCTCCCCCGGCTCCCCCTCGTCAACCTGCACCGCACCGCACCCACAGTGCAAGAACACCGTCAGGAGTGTGCAATCCATCCACCTGCTCCATCGCTGCAAGTTGGAGGTGCTCGCACGACATGTCGCCTCGGGCTCACCGCGCCACCGAGCCACGCAGGCGCCTCCATCAACTCGTCCATCGCCGCCACTGTGCCCATCAGCTCGTCCTGCAGCCGCTCCAGCTCCTGGGTGGACGCAACATACTCGGCGAAGTCCCGAGACCGTGTCTCCTCCCTCGATGGAGCGTAGAGAGTCAAGGCAGCAGCATCTTGCACGCGTGCCGACGGCGCCTCGAGCTGCAGCAGCGTTGATCGTGCTCGTGCTCCTCGACTGGGGTTCGTGCCTCGGCAGCGTGCAATGCTGGGTGCAGCACGAGCGCCAGCGTTGAGCGGCGAGCAGCAGGCAGATGAGCTGGTTGCCTGCATCGCTGCTGCTGCTGCTGCTGCTGCCATGGTGGTGCTCGGCCTGCAGCTCGCCCACACGCGGCACGAGGGCTCCGGCTGCGCGAGTGCACTGCTGCTGGCGTACTAGCGAACGCACTTGCGCTGCTGAAGGGCCGATGCTGCCGCTCGCTGACGTGCTTTTCGCGATTCCCAAGCCCTGGCCGAAAAGTGGCAGCAGAGTCCTGAGGAGCGCCCAGCGGCAGCGATGGACAGGTGCTATTGCATTGGCGGATCCAGTGGCCACGGTGCCTGAGGCGACTCTACCTGCGCCAGGCGACCTGGGGCAGGCAACCCTGGCCCCGCGTCGCAGCAAGGGGTCCACGCCTGGATGCAGTGCAGTGAAGTGCAGTGCAAGCCAAACCCCAAGACTATGACGCCGAAGCACGAGCCGAGTCGCGGTGGTAGCGCAGCGTGGCGCTGTAGCAGTCGACCAGGTCCGTGCTTCTCAAGGCGTACGCCCCCGCAAACGTGAACATGAAGAGGTCCGACGCAGCCTCCCGCCCGCAGGCCGCCAGCACATCCCGGCTGGTAAGGACTTGCCCGGCACGGGCCTTGCTGGCGATGCGTGCCGCACGGCCCATCACCTGCAGGCATAGGCGTATGTGCTTCATGCGTCAGAGCAGCTGCATCCTCGTCAAGGAGCTGCAAAGCAGTTTCACCACGTGCAGCGCGCACCTTGCCCTTGTAGTGCAGCCGGCCAGTGGTGCACACGACGGAGGCCTCCATGACGCCCGCGTGCACCCCGAACGAGAGCCTAGGGCCCCTATGCTCCAGCACCAAGGTGCCGCACTCCGGGTCCCACCGGTGCACGTCCTCAAACAACTGCAGGGGACGGCGGAGGGCACACGCAACACAAGGCGTCAAGATTCGGCACGCGGCAAGCGCCTGCCGTGCACACCAGTGCGTGATGCAAGTACTGCACGTGCAAGCGCAGCGTACCGCGTGCTCTAGGAGCTCAGCCGGCCAGTCGCACTGCTGCAGCTCCTGCTGCGTGTGCAGCGCCCACAGGATGGCGCTCTCAGGGTCCAGGAACACCGCCTCCAGCGTGCCCGATTGCTGTTCGCAGCGCAGCACGTAGGCGCCCACGGCGTGCACCTTGTCCAGCGCCACCTCCATCACAAGCTCCAGCGCGTCCGCCACCAGGGCGCTAATCTTGGGCTCCATCTGCGCGTCCTCGGCGCCCCTCACGTGCATGTGGCACGCCGTGACGTAGCCCACCGGCGCCGCCAGCGTGCCAATCTGCATGTGTGGTGGCCGTACAGGAAGTCGACTTGGTGAGGGTGTGTGATGGCAGCAGTGGGGCACATGTGCCATGTGCTGTGCCGCAGCCCTGTCAGAGGCGAGCCGGATGCGCACCTGCTTGCACAGGACGTTGCGCAGGGGCACGCAGTGCGCCAGGCGCGGCTCCAGCGTCAGGGTCTGCAGCGTGCACAACGAGAGGGTCTCGTGCGGCAGGCCGTCGATCGTGAAGTCCCCCATGTGCACCGGCAGCACGGGCGATGCGGGCGCCAGCAACGAGGCCAGGTAGGGCTCCAGCAGGGCCATGGCGGTGGGCGAGACGAGCACCATGCCGCCGGCAGCGCAGTCGGACACAGCCTTGGCCACGTTCATGGGTTGGCCGCTGTACACCAGCGCTGACATGGCCTTGTTGTATGTGACCTGTGCGTGCCAGCACCACATGCACGCGCATGGCAAGATGACGTGACGCGAGGAAGCACGCGCGCCACACGCTGTAGGTCCATCTGGACTGTATGGCAGAGTCACATGGCCAGGAGAGCTCAGTCTCTCCGCGCACATACCTGGTCCTCCTCGTCCACGCCCGAGTGCAGGCCCATGCGGACGCGCAGGCCCCGGAACACGCACACGTCGTTCGAGGTGGTGCGGCAGCTGCTCACGGCGACGTGGTTGGCCCGGACCTTGTCCACAAAGGTGGACACCTGAGTGCTCCTGCGAGCCGAGGATCAAAGCACAGTGGCAGCAGGGCCGTGAGGGAGCGCTCCCGTGGCAGCGGGCGACCTTCTACCGGCACGGTTGCTGCGCAAGGTTGCCAGCGTTGGCACGCCCTCCCACGTGCGCTCACCCTCCTGTGACAGACGCAGCGCTGTTGAGCTTGCCAGACTTGTTGTTGGTGTTGGTGTTGCTGGTGACGGTGCTGTCCCGACCAGAGCTCGGGGGACCTGCCATCATGGTGCGCGGCAGGGTCGGCGTGATGCTGTCCAGCAGGAAGTGCGAGCGGTGGGGCTCGCTGACCCTGACCGCACTCGCGTGCCGGGCCACCAAGAGGTGGGACGAGGGCGGCGTGGCGGTGGCCGCCCCCTCGTCCTGCTCGTCCTCCGTGTGGGAGGGCGCGGACGACGGGATGGTCGGGATCGCCGGGCCGGCGGGAGCGCGAAGGACCTGCTTGGTTACGACGTGCTTGCTCACGCTGTTGCGCTCGCACGCCTCGCTGAGCGCGGGCAGCGTGGGGCGGCTCATGCGCGAACCGGGCGCCAGTTGCGGCCTGGCCGTGCCGAGTACCTCCAAGGCGTTTGCCGGCACTGGCGGCGGCGGGCCTGGTGTCGGCAGAATGTCGAAGCTGACGTTGTCGTTGCTGCTCGGCTCGGGAGCGGACGCCTGGGCCTGCAGTCCACTGCTGTCGAGCGACTGCCGCAACCCACCACTGTCGGGTGCCTTGGCGGCTTCGAAGCTCGGGCGCTTGCTGATGAAGGAGCGCCTCATCCTATTGATGAGGTGCACGGGCGGGCTCTGCTGCCACCACAGGAGGCTGCTGCTGCGGTCGTGGCTGGTGCTGTCGTGCGACGCGTGCACGCCGTTGGGCGCGCCGCCCTGCAGGTTGTCGTGGCCTGGCCAGGCGGTGCCGGACACGGATGGCTGCCGGACCTGTTGCACCAGCTTGCTCAGCTGCCGCTGGCTGCGGTGCAGCAGCATCAGGTAGCCCGGCCGCTCCGAGGCTTGGCGGCCCGATCGGCTGCCCTGACGGCCCGTGAAGCTGCCGGAGCGCCGCGAGGTGAAGGAGCCTGGCACGGACGACGGCGGCGGGCGGCAGCTCGAGGCGATGACGCTCGTGGCGGAGGGCGAGGGCGTCACCCAGAGCTCGGCCGCGCTGGGGTGGTCCAGCAGCTGAGGGGGCCACGCTTGCGTCTGTGGGCAACGAGGGCAGCGAGGTCGGGCACCTTCAAGCATCAGGGTGCTGCCCCTCTGGTGACCCATAACCTGTGCTAGGTCACCAGCAAAGTCAGGCACGCACCATGAGCTGTTCTTGCGCCAGCAGTGCAAACTGTGCCGCCGAGTGCGCCGTGCTGAACGCAAGGATGAAGGCGTCGCCCTCCGTCCCGGACTCGTACCCTGCACGCCAGCAAGCATCACGGTGTGCGCATGACGCTTAGCATCAAGCAGCGTGCGGATGCATTCGAGTACCCAGTGGCACATGACGCAGTGAGCCAAGCAACGCGTCACACACACGCGCTCACCAGCAGTCTTGTGCAGGAGCATGCGTATGCAGCTGTGGTGCAGGTGCAGCGCCGCGTCCATCACTTGCGGCGGCAGCGCGTCCCACAGCACCGTGCTGTCCTGGATGTCCGTGAGCAGCAGCGTCGTGTTTGGCCCAGGGCCCGGGCCCAAGTGCAGGCCGCGCGCGCGCCTCCGTCGCTCATTCCACACCACGTAGGCGACAGTGGCGGCAATGGCCAGCAGCAGCACGGAGCCCACGGGGATGGTGACGGCCAGGATGACCTTGTTGACCGACTTGTCCTCCTCGCTCGAGCCGCTGTCTGGCGCCGGTGGTGCAGTGTAGTTGATGGAGGCCAGGTACAGGCTCTGCAGTCACCGACCAATGCCAAGTGAGCGCATCAAGGATTTTAGCGGGTGCTGCGGACACGTGGATGGCGTGTGGCTCGCTCAGGCAAGTCCTGCTGCTGCCGCTGCTCCAGTTACCTGTATTGTTTCGGTGGTCGTGGTCAAAAGGCCGCCGTTCAGCGTGGCGTAGGCCATGGCCTGCTTGCCAGCCGCAATGCGCAGCGCTGTGGACGTCTGCACGCCAGACACCAGGCTTACTGCGGCAGCCAGCATGCGGTGGCACCGTGCACAACACTGTTGGAATGCCCGGTGCAAAGGCGAGACAGCAGGTGTAAGGCACATCATCTCGGCGCACCTGTCATCTCCTCTATCATGGCATTGACGAACGATGTCAGCAGGATAGCCGGCGTGGGCGCTGCGTTGGGGTGCAGCCTTGCCTGCGTGTGGCGAAACGCGCACGTCAGAGATGCAGGCGTCGTGAACAACGCCCAAGACGTGGCGTGAGCGCACCTTGTCAGACCAGGCAGTCAGCATCAGCGCACCTGCAGCAGCCCTGGCAGGATGCCCCTGAGCACTGTGGCGTTGAGCGTGCGGCTCACGCCAGCCGAGCGGAGGGAGGCGGTGGGCAGCAGGTTGGCCGCCACCCGTCCCTGCAGGCCTGGCAGGTCTGACCAGGCAGGAGGCGGTGTTGGGCCCAGGACTTGGCGCAGCAGGGCATCGCCTGCAGCATGGCAACAAGTAGCAGGCAGTCGGATGCATTTGCAACAAAGTCAGATGCTGTCATCGCGGGCGGTGGTGCTGCACTTGAAAGAGTTCCAGCAGGGACGCTTGAGCCGCGCGAGACTCACGCTGCACGCCCAGCAGGAATGGGCTGTTGGGTATGTTGCTTGCCGCAGCCGTATTGACATTGGTGAGGATCTGTAAATGGGGCAAGCGAGCGAGGCAAGGTCGGGGACAGTCAGACACACATGGTTCTGGGCAAGAGGCAGCGCTGACGGTGCACGTAGGCGTCCACCCACCCACGCACCTGCAACTGGTCTCCGGCCATACTGTCCTCCATGCTGGTGCAGTTGACTGCGCGTGGGCGCACAGCAGCAACACGGCATCGGGTGATGTTGTGACGCTGCTCCAGGCACCAGGCGATTGCCGTTGCTGAAAACACACAAGGCCGCAAGGCGTACCGCAGAGCGAAGCGTCGGTGAGCAAAAACATGCTGAAGGGTGCCCTGCTGACCAGCGCCTGCGCCACAGCACGGGGCCCCGCCTGTGCGCCGCCCGTCAGCGTGCCACCCTGCGGCCCTGGGGGCACGCCGCCTTGCTGCAAGCGACGCTTGCGCATGCCATCCGCAGACGCGAGTGGAGCGACCGGGGAGGGCGCCGGGGGTGGCGAGGCCCTCAACAGCACAGGCTCCATCGTGGCGTGTGGGCAGTTCTGGCGGTCGGTAGAGCAGGGCACCAGCTGGCCAGACGCACGGTCGAGCATCACGCTGCTGCCCGGTAGCAGCTGGGCCATCACCGGGAGCTCGGGTGCAGGGGCAGGGGCCCTTGGCGGCGCACTGGTGGGCGGTTGGCCTGGGTAGGGCGGGGCGTTGGCGCCTTGTGGAGGAGTGGGCTGTGCTTGGGCAGGTGGTGCGGACCGCGCGGGCGATGGAGCGGTGGTGCCTGGAGGTGCGGCGCCTGGTGGCCCACCACTGGCAGGTGGAACGACGGGCGGTGGAGGCACCAGCCTGTCAGCGCACAGCACGCAGAGGGAAGCGTGTAGTCAGTAAGCTGCAGGAGAGCCCGGCAAGCTGTTGTCTAGAGGTGCAGTGAGTGGCGAGCGCACTCACGGTCTTCCAAAGTAGGTGGCCGCGATGTCAAAGTCAATGGTCATGGCGCAGCGGGTGTTGTGCGGCGCGTTCGTGAAGGCCTGCGGGCATACAAGAGGAGCAAGCATGCAGAATGACTTCATTCATCCCAAGAGGAGGGCGGCTTTGACGTTCACACCCCCAGGCACGTCTGCAGCACCCACCCTGTTGCTCATGTTGCACGAGTTGAAGGCCTCGGGCTGCGTGTAGGCCACTAGCTGCATGAACACGCGCGCAATCTCAGTGGCCGCAGCGCCCTCCAGCAGGAGGCTCTTCATGGTTACTGGGTCAAAGTAAGTGCCCTGGTCTGTACCCTGCGGGATGGGATGGGATATTGGGCACACTAACAGTGGGAGAGTGATGTGGGCTCTATGCCACTGCCCCACCGAGAGCTGAGTGCAGCTTATTGTGTCCTCCTCACCTTGGACTGCACGATGCTGGCCCCAATGGACGCCCACAGTGCGCTGGCCTTGCCGCACCCAGGTGCTAGGTCCAGGCACAAGGCCCAGTCACCTGCACCAGCAAGACACCACGCCGGCACTGTGCTCATTGCTCCTGTGTGCGCTGCTCTGCCTTCTGATGGCCACAAGAAGACAGCACTCACCTTGGCCGTCCCCATCAAAGTCCTGGCCGTGCATC
>QAXK01005393.1:0-10267 GCA_004335735.1 Chlorella sp. KRBP
CACGTTAACCAAACACTCCCATGCCACCATAGCACTACAGTGTAGTGGTGCACTTTGGCCTCTGACTGTGCATGCTGCATGCCGCGTAGGACGCCATCAGACAGTGTTGTGGTTTTGCTTGGCAGTGAATGTACAGCTGACTCCCATACAAGCACCACCAACGGTGTCGTGCACAGCTGCCGTGGCTTGCCAAGCCGGGATTGAACCCGGCAACAGTCGCCAGCATGCTCAAGCCATGCTGAGCATGTGGTACGCCTATACAGGCCCTTTCTGTCCCTTTGTTGTCAATGACTTGATTTGACTGCTGGTGTTGGGGCTATGCCTGCAGGTGGGCATGCCTGGCCAGTGGGGCCTGTCGGTGGAGCAGCGCAAGCGCCTGACCATTGCTGTGGAGCTGGTGGCCAACCCCAGTGTGGTCTTCATGGATGAGCCCACCAGCGGCCTTGACGCACGTGCAGGTATGGCGTGGCCAATGCATGATCCTCTCCATGAACTGCCAGTGGCGGCCACACCAGTTCACCAGTGAACCAGCTCACAGTACCATGATCAGACCCAGCATGTAATGGGATTTTATTGAAGGGCCTGGGCCTTGCATACAACCTGTTGGGGACAATCGAGTGTGAGTGAGTTGTTGCTTACTGAGCTGCTTGCAGCTTGCGGCCGCGTACGATGGCATTTTTTGGCACTCTTTGCCAGCTTAGCTATCAGGCATCGTCCTGCTGGCCTGCTTTGCATTTTTGCCTATGGCTCTCTGAAAGGCCCTTGTTGATGAGACTGGACACTGCTCTGTGTGCTTTGTGTGCCTGCGTGCAGCTGCCATCGTCATGCGAGCTGTGCGCAACACGGTGGACACAGGGCGCACGGTGGTATGCACCATCCACCAGCCAGCCCTGCATGTCTTTGATGTAAGTAAAGCATACCGTCCCTACGGGTTGCGGGCTTGCATGTGGCATTCGATGATGGTTACCAACTCAGCGGCTGTGTACTTTCGAAAGTGCCACTTGATCAAATCAAGTTGACTCAAGTAGAGGCATTGATGTAGGGGCCCCTAATTCATCCGGTTTCCAGCTCAACATGTTTCCATCAGGACAGGGTGTGCCACAGTGGTGACAGCTCCGCGTGGTCTGTGTGGCGCTGCCCGCAGGCCTTTGATGAGCTGCTGCTGCTGCAGCGTGGCGGCCGCACCCTCTTCAACGGCAAGCTGGGCCGCGACTCGGTCAACCTTGTCGAGTACTTCACGTCAGCGGTGCCGGGTGTGGAGCCACCCCAGGACGACCTGAACCCAGCCACATGGATGCTGGACATCTCAGCAGTGGGCGCAGAGGACAAGTACGATGTCAGCTGGACTGACGTCTACGCCAACAGCGAGCTGCGCAGGTAATCACTGGAAGCTTGAGACAACCGACATGACATGACATGACATGATGACATCACTCCTGCATGTGTGGCAGCCGGCTTTCGTTGGCTGGTCATGGCAGCAGTGTGGTGGAGTCTGCCGAATGCTGCTTCCTGTTCGGAACACCTGTGTCGGATTGTGAGCTTGCAAAGTGTGCAGTGCTGAATGGGTTGTGGTTTTGCTCTGCTGCCAACAGGTCAACAGATGCTTTGGTGGCTGAGCTGGCCCAGCCTGCCCCCGGCAGCACACCCCTCCACTTTGACAGGCCCTTTGCTGCATCCACCTGGCAGCAGTTCACAGTGCTGCTCAATCGCTGGAACATCAGCTACTGGTGGGTATTCTTTGATTACCAGACAACCGTTTGGTATGGCAACATCTGGCCTTGGTTCGTAGAGCCTGTGTGATGCAGTCTCTGCATACATCATCTGGCATTCTGCATGGGCTCTGTGTGAAACAGGCTGCACTTGTGTGCCCAGTGCTGGCTACTCTGCATTGTCAATGCTGGCCCAGCAGTAGAGTCCCTGCTGACGGTGTCCCCTGGTGCCACGTGGTGCTCACTGTGTGCTTTCTGTGCTTTCACTGTTGCACTGCAGGCGCAACCCCTCCTACAATGCGTCCCGCATCGTGTACTGTGTGGTGCTGGGGGTGCTGCTGGGCACCATCTACCTGTGGAAGGGCCAGGCCAGGTGGGTGGCAGGGACACTCGCTGGGTTTAAGCACACCCGCACAGTGTGATTGGTCGGGGAGTGCTGTCCTCTGATTGCAGCCAGCTGCAATGCCATCTTGACTGTAAGGGTAGCCTGATTTTTTGGTGATGTGGCTTCTGTGCCACATCATTGATCACGCTAGCTAGCGTGATCACTGCTACTATAGTAGCAGTGTGTTGTTACGACTATGGTGTATGCTGCGAACCCCACAGTGTGGCATAGGCAGTATCAAGTGCCTGCATGTTCTACTCCTCAGTACAGCTTGTGGCTCATTCAAAGCCGATGGCCGTTTGCAGCTGCAATGTGCCTGAGCTCGATACCCTGCACGCTGCCTTGCTACTGTGGGTGTGCTGCTTTGCAGGAATACACTCAACGACATCATGAATGTGTGAGTGTTGCGTGTGCGGGGTGCCACATATCTGGGTTTGCTTGTACCTGCCACAGTTGCCACACAGATCGTCTGTGACAGCTGTCACACGGCTCAAAGCTGGCCCAGCTTGGAAATAGCTGCGATGGGTGCCATGACTGTGCTCTGAACCTGGCAGACAGCTCTGCTGGTAGTTTTATCAGCATGCTTGGCAGGCGTCTGCATGTTGCTGGTTCTGGGGACAGAGACTGTTGATGGTATGCAATTTGTGACTCAAGCATTAAGTTCAAGAGACATGGAATGCAGAAAACTGTCAACCGAAGAAGTGTGCTCACACCCACACCTGCGATGTTTGCTGTTGCAGCATGGCAGCCCTGTTCATCACGATGACATTTCTGGGCACCAGCAACAGCAGCGGCGTGCAGCCCATTGTGTCCATTGAGCGACCAGTGTTCTACAGAGAGAGGGCGGCAGGTAAGAATAGGTACCTGAAGTTGAGAACCCTAGGCACAGCATCACAGCATTGTGCAGGCCTCGCACCAACGCGCCAGTCAAGCGTCCCTGGCTTGCCCCAAGTACTTGTTTGGTGGCCTCGTGTGTGTTTGTACGTGCTTGCAAAGTGACCGCATTCTCAGTGGTTGCACTGGGTGACACAGCAGTACAGCAAGCATAGCTGTGCCGGCTGGTTGTGGCTGTGTGCTGCAGGTATGTACAGCGCCCTGCCCTTTGGCTTTGCTCAAGTGCTGGTGGAGATCCCCTACAGCTTCATCCAGGCAGTGCTGTATGGCACCATCACCTACGCCCTCATCTGCTTTGAGTGGACGGCGTACAAGTTCTGGTACTACATCCTCTTCACCGTGAGTCGACGAGGCTGCAAGTCAAGGCTCATCTCATGGGAGCCTGAGGGTCCTGTTTGTAGCGCAGCAGATCTTCTGGCATGCAATGACAGCAGACGGCCTCGTTTTAGCAGTGCTTGCGCGTTTCCAGCATGTTTCAAGTTCGAAGTGGTCGGCATCTGCAAGGCAGTCACTATAGCTGTGACAGGCATGGATGCCAGCACTGCTGAGGCTTACCAGTCCAGCACATGTCATGGGTTGTGTCCCATGCAGCCATCATGATGATGCCTGGGGTCCGGCGGCTGTCAAAGGCACACCCTGCATGTGTGTGCCTGTTTGTGTTGCTGCAGTTCCTGGTGATCCTGTTCTTCAGCTACTATGGGGAGATGTCTGTGGCCATCAGCCCAAACCCCCAGCTGGCGGCCATCATGAGCTCAGCAGTGTACAGCATCTGGTTCATCTTTGCAGGTGAGCCTCGCTGAGCAGTCAATCACAGGCTGGGAGTGAGGTGTGAACTGCATACTGTACCCCTGTCTGCCAGAACTGCTGAGCTTTGGACCTGTGCCGTTCACAGTGATGGATGAGACTCAGTCCAGAACTGCTGTTGATCATTGTGACAGCGCTTTGACCCACGTTTTGTCGACCGCTGTTAGCCAATCGCTCAACGAGCTGTGATGCTGTGATGCTGTGATGCTGTGATCCAGTCGTGGCATGCCCTTCAATGTAAGGTAGAACCTGCAAGCTGTTGCTCTGATGATGGGATTGACCCCTGAGCCCCTGCTACCCCTGCATTGTGAATCCCCCCTCTGCAGGCTTCTTCATCCCCTATGCATCCATGCCTGTGTGGTGGCAGTGGGGCTACTGGCTCAACCCCCTGTCCTACATGATCTATGGTGTAGTCACCAGGTGAGCACCCAGTGACAGGTCCCTGGGTGCTGACACAGCACACAGCAGCAGGCTGGTGTCTGCTAGGTCTTTGGCATCGATGTATACTGGTGTGGGTGGCTCTCCTGAACCTTCTGTTGCACCAATAGCGCCTGGTCTGGCAGTCCCCTACTCTGCTGGCGTGATATTGGCTGTGTCTGGGAGGTCACATCTTCTAGTAGAAGAGCAAGGGATACTACAGTGACAGGGTGTCTTGCAGTGTCGCTACTGTGGGGAAGGGGCGCATGCGTGCTGGCATAGCTGCGGGCTTGTCATCCTACTAGTAAGTGTCTCTCTCTTGGTCCTCTTCGCTGTTTGTGCCTGTGCTGTGTTCTGCAGCCAACTGGGTGACGTGACTGAGGTGATCACGGTGGCTCCTGGGCAGACCAGCACAGTGCAGATGCTGCTCAAGGGTGAGTGTAGTGCTGACATGCAACACCGGGGCTGCTGTGCGTGGTCATGTCAGGGCTGCTGCATATGGAACCTGCTGCCGGTGACTTGTCCAAGTGTGCCGTAAGTCCAAGTGTGCCGTGATGCAATGGCAGCATGCACGTGGGCTCTATTTAATCACTGTCAGTGACATTGCTGCCATCACCACCCACTCTACAACGGCATCCAAGATATGCCACAATCACCAGCCTCAGACAGATGCAGGCTGCATGCATGTGCTGCCCCCTGCAGCAGTGCTGCCCCCTGCAGCAGTGCTGCCCAAGCATGGCCTTTTGGCAGCTTTGACCAACCGTTTGGGCAGACTGCGAACCTCAGTGGCTTGCTGTGGTTGCCTGTGTCTTGCTGCTGCAGAGATGCTGGGCTTTGAGTCCTGGTTTGTGAAGTGGTGTGCAGCCATCATGGCTGGCTTTGTGCTGGCCTTCATGGTGCTCATCGTGTTTGCACTCCGCTTCTTCAATTTCCAGAAGCGGTAGATCCGCTCCTTCAGCTTGCAGAGGCGCCTTGACCTTCAAGAAGCTGTAGAGTGTCAACCCTGGCGCTATGGTCTTCATGTCTCAACCTGGCTTGGGTGTCATGTTGATTTTGACACTACGTGCACACCGTGCACACCTGTGATGTGCGGTTGTAGTGTACCATGCATGGATCATATGATCTGGCGTGGCTTTGGGGGGGTTTCCCAGCCACACTGGCAGTATGGCATGTAGGCATATGTAGGGAACCAGATTCGCCAGCACTTGTGGGTACTCAGTACCTGGCGGCCAGCAATAAGGGTGGGGGTGCCAGGTGTGCACTGTTTCTGAGAGGCAGTCGGCCTTGCACGCCCGAGTATGATGTGTGAGTGCTGCTGGCACAGATGGATAGCTTGTGAGGTCAAGCATGGCATGCTGGAGACGGGATTTGTGGCAGCTGTGTGTGGTTTCACCCCGCACCATGTGCGTACTGCACGCTTGTCTACTGCATGCAAGAGTGTTTGCATTCCATGAGGGGGGTGTACTGATGAGTCTGTACTGCCAAAGCCTCCAGTGGAGGAGAATTGGGCTGGCTGGACTTCGCTTGAGTGACACGTGTGCTCACGCATGGCAACATCTTCGTGGTGGTGAGCTTGAGCATGGCTAGGTGTATCGAAGGTAGCATTGTTGGGTTGCAACTGTTGTGACGCAGCCGCTGTGGTGCTGCTGGCTTGATGCAGGAGGCAGCGGGCGTGAGTGTGGGTTGGGGTTACTGTTGCAATGTGTGGTTCTCATATGGGTCCATGCCCCCATGTTCATGAGACGGTCCAAGTCGGCAGCGGTTGCAAGTGCAGGAGTGTGTGGGCCGGAGGTTGCAGAGATACTGATGCAAGTGGGTTCCTGATTTTGCAAGTCTGGCAGGGGGCCTTGCTATAATGCCCTGCACTTCAGACTCTGTCTGTCTGTATGGCAACATGGCTATTGCAGGGTTCCTGTCAACAGGCTCTAGAGTAGGAGTGCAGGCCCCTGCCTACACAACCTGTTGAGCATCAGCCCTCATTGCTTGACAACTTGCAATCATTGCAGGTTGCTGCGGCACATTAATGGTCGTGCTTTATCTGTTATCAGCAATGGCACACCCAGACTGTATGTGCCTTGCCTTGCAGACCAACTGCCACCCTGGGCGGTTGAGGCCCTCACCACGGTGGTGAGGAGAGCTGTTGTGGGCATGTGGAGCTGCTGCAAGCTTGTCGATAACACCGGGTGGTTGCTTGTACTTTGTTGTTTTCTGCATGTTTGCTCTGATTCTTTCTTGAATTGCTGTGTTGAGGTAGGCTGTGATGTCTGGCCATGGCTCTCCTCCGTGGCACTAATGCTGTTGATCTGTACTGCCAGGGCCTTGCAAGAAACGGGACATGGCGCCGGGGGTGTACCGCGTGGCATCCAAGCTTGGGTTTGGTTTGCTGCAAAATGATGCAGCTATCAGCTCTGACGTACCCTGGCCGGCCCAGTATGAAGAGTTGATGCCCACTTGGTGCTTGTTGCCATGGATGATGTTTGTGAGTGAGTGGTGGCCTTTGTTTGCTGGGAATTGTTGACAGGTGGTACTGTCGATTGATCGGAAGCTGCTTGTAATATGGTACAATACTGCTCTGGTCGCAAGATCATGTGAATGTGTGGATGGTGTCTCGCAAGGTGGATGACAGCGGCTGTGCTCATCAATTACAAGTGCAGTCATTACACATACTTGGTACAGGCACAATGTGCTTTGCAGCTGCAGGCAATCACCCAAGCGACAGCTTAGTCTAGGGCATACCTGCATGCAGTCAGTGTCAGCCCTACAGGCCTGAGGCTGCAGTCATGACTGATCAGTGCAGCTGGCTGCGGGTTTGTCACAACAATGCACTTGTTACATGTCCTCACCCTTCTTTTGACCCTATGCTGCATGTCACAATGCATACGGACAATGAGTCACACGGCCACAACCTCATTCTTTACAACAATGCAAAACGCCACGGCTGCTGCATAGGTGTCACAGCCTATCTCACAAAAGCCAGCTTGCTGCCACACATGAGGCCCCCCGCATCATCCCTGAGCAACAAGGTGATCGCCGTGGACGCAGCAGCAGATGCTATAGACGCGACAAAGCAGTAGCCCAAGCCATAGACCACGTTGGCACCTGCATATGTGTACAAGGCGCCAGACACAAGGGTCCCGGTCAACCGCCCCATAGCGTTGGCCATATAGTAGAACCCGACATTCATGGCCACCTTGTCGCCCTCAGAGTACCTGCACAGCAACACAGGCAATGACAGGCCACACACGCATCAGCTACAAGCCATCAGCATGCTGCTGAGCATGAAGCTTCAACCACATGGTGCTGCACAAGCTGCTACAGTCAACTTTTTCCTGTCTCAATGCTTGAGATATGCAACGTGAGTGTGTGCAAAAGATGTCGCCTGGGAGGGCAAGACATGTGGCCGTTGCTCAGCCCTGCTGGATGTTGCCAGCAAGCCAACACAGTGCCTTTGTCACATAACCATGGCTGTGCATTTCTGCATGTCTCAGCAGCACATGCCTGCGATCCTCTACCCACAGGCACCTGGTGCCGCCCCAGAAGCTGGTGTGACCTACTTGACGATCAGGAAGCTATGCACGCTGGAGTTGATGGCAAACAACACACAGTACAGCAGCAGGCCCGAGATCAAGACACCCGTCATCGCCGGCAGCTGATGTGTAGTGAAGATGGGTGTGCCAAGGAACATGACGGCCAGGTATGTTGGCGCCAGCACCAGCAGCCCGTTCCACAGCAGCTCAACATACCTGCACACACAACAGCAAGCGCATCCTGTGAAGTGGGGACAGGTCCCTACTTTGTAGAGTGTCACACACCCTACTTTGGGGTGTGCTTATGACAAGCAAGCCCTGGCTGCACTGCCGGGCCTACTGTATCATATAGCAAAACATATAGATGATGAAGAACCCATTGGCGTTTGGGCTGCCGTTTTGTGGCCAGAGCCATGGCTCACTGCAAAGCAGGACCAGAAACCAATATGCACTAAAGTATCACAGTCCTGACAGCACACAAGAGCCTACGCAAGCAGAAGGTGCCCCCAAACCCTGCCAGCGGCTACTTGGCAACATATGCTCGGATTACTTGATCTCCCTATCACAACGATCTCAAGCTACATCCTCGGGGTATCCTGGAGGACATAATCTCACTTGTTGGCTGGGCTCTGTTTCAGAGGCTGCAGCACCAACTGAGGGGTCCAGCTCTGGATCTGGCCATAGAGAATGATGAAGCCCTGCACAACAAGAGATAAGTGAGGATGAGGTCAGGGACTCCTCCAGACGTCACAACACAGACGATACACAGGCCATGACCTGGGTACTGTCGGCAACACAAAGTAGGTGCTGACATGGTAGCACGAGCCCAAGTGCATACACTGCATGCCGAACTTCAGGGGTGACCCAGCGGGGGCAAGGTGGGCACCCACCACATCCTGTGGTACAGGAAACGCCTTTCTTGCATGTTTGTGGCGATGTGATCGTGACCTGGCAACGCCCCGCTGTCAACACGCAGGCACGCTGCCACACAGTCCAGTCACGCATGTGTCGCTCACCGCCAGTGCAGCACCAACGGCCACCCTCTCCCAACCCAGGCCATAGACATGGTCCCTCAGGAAGAAGGGCAAGGGGACCTCAAACCACATGTCACGGCTGTGACACCAACAGCGTGACAGCAGCATGGCAGGAGGCAGGCAGCTTGTAAGCCAGGTGCTGTTCGTAGCAGCCTAGCATGCGACTGCACGACACTTGCAGCCAGCATGCAGCTTGCGCTGGCAACTCGGGGTACAGTTTGCAAACCTAACAAACGTGCATGAACATCGTGCCCATGCTGGTTGCATGCATCCAAAAGGCGTAGAAGGTACAGCAAGTGGGTGTTGGGTGTCAGCCGTGGTGCTACATCATGTGCCATGACAGCAGAACCAACATTGGAGGCAAACTGTTGCAGCAGTGCTGCTGTGTGCCGCAGGGTACTGCTAGTAGCAACTGCACAGCAACCCCGACGGCATGCATTGTGTATGATGGGCGTGCGGTATCCATTGAGCAACCAGTCAGTCCCCAAAATCCCTTGTCCACCTGGCAAATAGGAAGAACCTTGCCGTGCTGAGCACATTCACATTGTGGTGCTGCTTGAAGAGGGTTGACAGCTTGATGTTCTCCTTGCGGGCCCTGCAACGCAACCCAAGCAGCGTGTTGATCATCTCTGTGGCTTGGTTGTGTGGGGAGCTCGAGCCCTTGCCAGCCCTCTCCACGCCTTTGTGGTATGCAAGGTGCGGCTTCAAGTTGGCAATGGGGAAAGGCAAGGGGTGCGACCAACAAACACCCGCACCTGCCCAGTTGGTTGCTGAGGCCCAGTATGGCCCAAGGCATTGCTGCCAGGATAAACAGAATCAGCAACCCCAGAGCAAAGTAGTAGTGCACCATGAGGGAGGCTGCCCCTATGAAGTAGCCCACGCCCTTCATGCTGTTCTTAAAGCCGGTGATGAACGACACAACCTTGAACAGTCGGCTCTGTGGCGAGGCAGGCGGTACATTCGAGGAGGCAGGCAGTCTGAGTAATGAGGCAGGCGATACGAGTGAGGAGGCAGGCACAGATCATGTGAAGAGGCAGGTAGTACGAGTGATGAGGCAGGCGGTACGAGTGAGGACGCAGGCAGCACGAGTGATGAGGCAGGCAGTACATGTGAGGAGGCAGGCGATACATGGAGACAGGTGGTGTGTGCAGACAGACCGTATGGGGTGTCGCGTAGCGCCAACAGACACCAGTCAGTCAAACAATCAATTGTTGAAAGGCAAAGACGACCATTGGCCTGTAACTTCCATTGTGTGGGGTGCGTGGTAATATGGTTTTGGGCTTGGGCTGCTGTCAACTGCCATGTGCAATCTCTCCCCCAAAACACCCCCCAGCCCCCCTCCCCCCCTTCCCCACCACCATGCCTTTTGAGCCCCTCCATGGACAGCTCGCTGCATCTGTACTACATATGGTACTTGTACAAACCCCCAGCCAACCACTACGCTAGCAGCCAGCTGCATGATCACTCGCCTTGCTCAAGCACTTACCCCCCCCCCCC